>JAJMJY010000030.1:0-133313 GCA_030569115.1 Sungouiella ezoensis
ACTTAAAATGATTTAATTCAACGACTTAAAATGATTTAATTCAACGACTTAAAATGATTTAATTCAACGACTTAAAATGATTTAATTCAACGACTTAAAATGATTTAATTCAACGACTTAAAATGATTTAATTCAACGACTTAAAATGATTTAATTCAACGACTTAAAACCAGCATATACAAGTGACCTACTGTAATAGATAAGGGTTCGTAGAGTTAATACCGAAATTGTAGTTAGTTCCTATAAAGCTAAGAGTGAGGAGCCTTTAAGTAGTCAAGGCGCGCCGGGTAACGACGTGAGCGGAACGAGGTAATAGAGGTAGCGGACCGGAACCGGGCGACAGAGATAGTGGGCCGGGACCGGGCCACTTAGAAGTCGGTAAAGTCCAAAAGAAGAGGAATTAAGATAACATTAGATCTAACAACACTTATTTGGGTACAATCTGTTACACCTACAAGAAAAATAAATGCAATGAACTTTTATTGATTATACCATGTCCTTTGATTTCACAGGATGCATCGCCATCATCACCATCCTAACGAATTTATAAATTACACCACAAAAACATCCCAAGGTAATGCAAATGAGAATACACGCATAGATGGCGCTGATGTATCTGAAGGCCGCCAATCCATGGTACATATTATATACTTCACTATTGCACAACGACATGGTGCCCAAAGGGAAGGTCATGGACCAGAAACCACGGTTGAAGCGAAGGAAACCGGAAAACCCCCTTTGTATGAAGTTTCCTTGCGCTCCGTTATAAATATGTTGAGCATTTGGCTTTTTTGCAAACGGATGCATTTTCGACAACACCGAAGCAAATGCCAAAAACGTAAAGAAGTAACCGAATGACATGAGACAAGCAGCAAACATCGTCGACGTTGCCAAAAGTGCCGTGGCGAGAATCACCGGTAAGTTCGACAAGTTCTGGTTGTTCGAGTTTGCAGCCTCATGCAAAAAGGAAGTGTACAGCAGGTGTGCAACGTTGCTGCTATTTTCTAAGATCAATTCCACGCAGTTACGACCAAAGAGCAAGATAGCGTATCCGCCTTGGCCCAAGAACCCGATTGGCAAGAACATGGTAAACACCTGACCGGATGGAGGGATCTTATGGACGAACATTCTCCAGAAATTGATAGTGACAACAATAAAGGCAAGAGTCACTGCTATGGCCCACATGATGAATGACACCACCAAGGTGATGATTTTCAAGTTAAGGTGAGGCAAGTCAGGACAAATGACTCCACCAGAAGATGCGGCCACAGTGAGGGTCACCACGGGCAACAAAAACGCCAAGCTGATGTTGGCAGTATTCATGGAGTTTTCTGATTTCCTATGTTTCCCCACAACGGAGAAGAAAAACGTCAAAAACGAAGTGTACACCGATGCGAACACTGACACCCACCAGAGCACCCAAACAGCATATATCCAAGATTTCTCCGTAAGGGCATGAAGCATGTTAACCAAAGTTATGTACCCCATAACAAAACAGCCCATGGCCGGAGCATGGACTGGATCTCTATGGATACGATTCCATAGGCTTCGATCTTGGTAAAGCGCAAACAACATGATCAACGTTAATGATATAAAGAGTGACAAGCTTATCACTCCCGAAATTATGCCACATACTTTGAGCCAGGTGGCTGGGAATGGGAAATTATACAAGATATTTGCCGAAATACCTGTACCCATGACTGAAGCAAAGAAGACGGGACGGGAGTGAAATTCACAACCAATTTTTTGTTCAACATGCAAAAAAGACGGCCTTGCCAGGTTATTTTGTCTTCACACAATGTGGGCGTTGTCGTCCTCTTTGAATCCTGGCTATCAGAATACAGCTTTGCTTCCAGTTGGATAGGCAGAATTTCATGGTGATAGAGCTGGATGTCGCCTGCCTGGGACATTTTGGGGAATAGATGCAAAAATGAAAGAATGAAGTGGGCCGATGGGGAAACCCAACCACAGATATAAATAGGCAAGACACGTAATAGTCTGAAAGGGGAAGAAGCCAAAGTATGATGGGCTACTTGCTATGACTAACATACCTGATGAGCCTCATGGATGACGCCACAATGCCGTGGATGGCCCAGTCGGACCTTCCTATTGCAGTAACCACCGCTTCCATACGGACGCATTACCATAATCGGAAGTAAAAAAGCGGCCCCCCTCCCCGAAAATACTGCAGAAAAGCTGTCGTTGCCGGCCCTTGCCCGACACTTCCTTCCTTAATAGGAAGGTGAGTCGGGGGTGAGCGGCCCCAAGCGGTGACGCAGCGGCCCTCGCATGACACACCGACACAAACCCATCTGGCCACAGTACTCATTCCAATAGTATTTATACCCCCCACCACCCTCACATTTTCGCTCTCCCTTCTATCTTTTCTCTCATAGCTTTCTCTATATCTTTTAGCTTTTTGTCGCCAGCTACCCTTTTAGTCCATACAGGAAACGGAAATATTCACCATGCTTATCACTTCGAACTTCCACTCAGATGTCCCAGACTTAATGTGCTTGTCAAAGTCGCCAGTGATGGCAACTTTCGGGTGTTTGGATCAGGAAACTGACGATGATCTCGTCTTGGATAACTCTTTCGGTAAGCTTATCGACCAGTTGCGGGAAGTTTTAGGAACAACTAAAGGATTGGCATCGGAAGACATCGATATTGGCCACATCAAGAAGATCATGGACGAATACGTGTCGGACGAGGCGGAATGGGGAAAATTTGCCTTGAGCGACGCCACAAGGGGCTATACGAGAAACGGTATCGTCAATATCAATGGAAATGCTAATCTTCTTATCTTAGTATGGACTCCAGGAAAGGGAAGTACCATACATGATCACGCCAACGCCCACTGCTGCATGAAAATCCTCAAGGGCAAGCTTCTGGAATCGTTGTATGACATACCAGAGTCTGAGGGCCACGAGATGGTTCCACATACGGTGACAGTATTGAAGCGGAATGAGGTGGGATACATTTCCGATAAGATCGGCTTGCACAAGATCTCCAATGCGTCGGAGAAAGACTTTGCCGTATCCTTGCACTTGTACACCCCTCCCTATGCATCGCTTTATGGCTGCTCCACATACGAGTCCCGTACCTCTGTTAAGCATCATGTTGCCATGAACAAGTACTATAGTTGGCAGGGCAAGTTGGTGAACTCCAAGAACGCATCCACCTGCTAGTCGTTTGTCATCTTCTTATTATTTCCTAGTCATCTCTCCCGGCATATTCTTGTCGATTCCTTTCGACAGTGCATCTCCTGGTTACGTTGTGTCCCGCATCCCCTTTCATTTCCTTAGTGCGTTAGATAATTGAATACTGGTATTTCAGCTCCGCTTGTATCTGGTGGGCCGGCTGTGGTCGCCCAGATCCTCCACATCTCTGTAGTCTCTCTTTAGTAAATTTCCGTCGATAGAAGTCGAGTAAGAAACGCCCAACTGGGAGCCCTTGCCAATGGAATCTTGATCCTTTGTATCGCCAGTCCCCCCATGGACTCCGTTCATCTGTCGCCGGAGTGCATCCTCCTTCTCCTGTTCGATCTCTTCCAACTTCTTGCGGTCACGTTGCTTTCTCTCTCTTTCACGCACTTCCCACATCTCGAACTCGTGTGCGGGGTCCAAGTTGTCTGTGTCTTCTATGTCATTGAAATCCTGCTTTTCCGCCTTTTTAACTTCGATTTGCTGGTGATGTTCTGCTCTGGCTAATGCAACTTTGGATGAAGGAGCATTGTGCTCAGGTTTCTTAGTGGATTTCTTGAGAAAAACAGGTCTGGCAAGAAGTTCTGCATTGTCATCTGAGCTAGAAGATTCCGATTCGCTCGCAGACTCAGACCCGGAATACTCGCTAGAACTCATTTATTTTTGATGAAAAACTGTGGCTTTCAAGTGAACCTGTATGGAGAGTGGGCTGGCAGATCGATAGTGGTGGAAAAGTTGATGAGAATGGGTTGAAAAAAAGAACTTTGGAATAGGAAAGATTTCTGAATTCAACGTTCCCAAGATTGTTTGGGATCTTGGATTTTGGTGGTGCAAGGATGGGGTCCAAAGTGAGGCATCGTTGGCCAGAAACTCAAGATGGTTGTTCATTCGAGATCAATATGCTGCGTGGTAATTTTAACCACAGAACCACATCAGCTGAAAGTTGGGTCCTAGAAAAGTAAAATAATTGTTACTCAAGGCACCTATCATTCAAGCACCAATCATTCAAACTTCAAACGTCTACAATTCAGATGCTATCTACAACATTCTTCAAATTCTCATCTAGTTTTGTGTGAGCGCTCTTCTTGACTCTAGTGTAGCAGAGGCATTTGATCGACAACAAAAAACTCCAGATCTCCCGATTCTTTAAAACTCCCTAACACACAAACTACCTCCATACCTTAATATTGCACAATTTCATGTATTTCCTCCCAACCTACCTTGCTTCCACTTCCACTCAGCCTATAAATTAGCTAGCTTTCACCTGTCATCACCTTCTACCAAACATCCAAACAGATGCAGAAATCGGAAAAAAGGAACCGAAACAAAGAGTAACACCTAAGCACCACCAACATCCCCTTTCTAAAACCCCTTACTTACCCCCTTCTCCCAATTTCAGTGACCTCGTACCCTGATCACTCCAACCTCTGATAACGCCCTGCACACACTGCCTTTATCCAGACCCACCAAAGATTCCTATACCTTCTTCCCCAAATTCTCCATTCTCCATTCTCCACCATGGCTTCGCAGCAGTTGGTCTATTTTGGCCCGCGCCCCCTCCAACCGCTTAATGCGAAAATGCGCCACGGTTTCGACGAAGATTACAACTCGGAGAATTTTCTCAGCTCGCTAGCAAACACATTCTATATCTACTTCGACGACAAACGCCATAATGCCAACGGTAACCCGATCTCGGAAGCCATGAAAAAGCTGCCAGAGCTCTTCAAGAACTACCAGCCCATAGTGGACTGGAAGGTTATGAAAGAACGTCAGAAAACTGTCAGTGCCGTGCTTGTTCTCTGTCTCAATCTCGGCACTGATCCTCCAGACATCATGAAAACGTATCCATGCGCCAAGCTCGAGGCGTGGTGCGACCTGTCGAACTTTTCCGACAATAAGAAGGCCATCGAGGCCATTGGAAAAAACCTCCAGAGCCAGTACGAGACGCTCTCACTAAGAACAAGATACAAGCAGTCTTTGGACCCGTGCGTGGAGGACGTCAAGCGGTTCTGTAACACTCTCAGACGAAATTCCAAGGATGAGCGTATTTTGTTCCACTACAACGGCCACGGCGTGCCGCAGCCCACCACAAGTGGAGAAATCTGGGTGTTCAACAGAGGCTACACTCAGTACATTCCAATCTCACTCTACGATCTCCAGACCTGGTTGGGAGCGCCGGTGATTTTTGTTTACGACTGTAACAGTGCTGGAAACATTGTCCATAACTTCAAGAAGTTTGTACAGAAACGTATTGATGACGATAACGAGGGAAACCACGATTTGAGTGCGCCATCGCCAACCTCTGCATATCTTGACTCCATTCAATTGGCAGCATGCAAGAGCAACGAGATCTTGCCCATGAGTCCTAATCTTCCTGCTGACTTGTTCACATGCTGCTTGACATGTCCCATAGATATTTCTCTCAAATGGTTCATAATGCAGCTGCCGCTTAAAAAGAACTACTACCTGATGCTCCCAAGAGACTCACAGGGAAACGTCATAGTTCCTGGCAAGTTGACAGACAGAAGAACTCCTTTGGGTGAGTTGAACTGGATCTTTACTGCCATCACCGACACAATTGCATGGACTTCCTTGTCTAGACCTATTTTCAAGAGACTATTCCGCCAGGACTTGATGGTGGCTGCATTGTTCCGTAACTTTTTATTGGCGAAGAGAATCATGCCTCACTTTAATTGCAATCCGGTCAGTGATCCTCCGCTACCCGAATCTGTTCGAACTCACTCAATGTGGGATTCTTGGGACCTTGCTATTGACCAAGTGTTTGCGCAGCTTATCAAGAACGGAAACCCAGATCCAAATTCAGGCGGATTGAGCGCTCCTGCTTCTTCATTATCTTCTAGCTCCAATGGCACTTCCAATGGTTCTTGGTCTTCTAACACTGCAAATGGCTCTGCCCCCTCGACGGCAAACAACGGCGCAAGCGCCTCGCCCCAGACCCTCGCAAACTACCAGCATTCAACATTCTTTGAGCAGCAGCTCACGGCATTTGACCTTTGGCTCAAGTATGATGGTCCTTCCAGCAAGGTTCCCCCAGAGCAATTGCCGATTGTTTTGCAAGTCTTGCTCTCACAAGTGCACAGACTCAGAGCGTTAATTTTGCTATCTAAATTCTTGGACCTAGGTCCCTGGGCCGTCTACTTGTCTCTTTCCATCGGAATATTCCCTTACGTGTTGAAACTTCTACAATCTCCAGCACAGGAATTGAAGCCTGTTCTTATCTTTATCTGGGCACGTATCATGGCTATTGACTACAAGAGCACGCAACAAGAATTGTGCAAGGACAAAGGCTACAATTACTTTTACCTTATTTTGAACTCCAGCCCTTCCAATCCAATTGGAGCGCCAGGCGCCCCAGGTGCTGCCAACGGATCAAATGGTTCTGCCGCTATAATCGTGAATGACGACCACAAGGCTATGAGTGCTTTTATTTTGACGTTGTTCATAAAGGATTTCAAGAATGGTCAGCGACTTTGCTTTTCGATAGAGCTCGTGAATAACTGTCTCAAATTCTTGTCCACCAGTGAAAACCCATTGTTGAGACAATGGTGCTGCTTGCTTTTATCGCAGCTTTGGTTAAGATACCCAGATGGTAAGTGGATTATTTACAAAGATGAATACTTGACGAAGTTACTCGAGTTAGTCAACGATCCAATTCCTGAAGTGAGAACTTCAATTATCGTTGCACTTACCACATTCTTGACTGAGTCGGCTGATGCTCCAGCAGATCTGCCAAAGACACAAACCCCACAGACCCAACAACAGTACGGTTCCGCACTTTCTCAAAACGGTCTGTCTTCGAATGTCAGCACTGACTTGAGAAGAGAAGAGTTACGTCAGCAAGATTTGAGACTCGCTAACGTTATTTTGCGTTTGCTTGGAGATGGGTCGACAATTGTCAGGAAGGAAATTATCTTTTTTATCAACCGATTCATCAAGATTTACATGAAATTTTTCTTGGTGGTGGCATTCAACCAGTTGGAGGAGGAGATTGTTTTGATCGACAATCCCGTCAATTTGCAAGAATTTAGGAAAAAATCTCCTGCTTACGGCTCTATCTTCAGTTCCATCTGGAAGGCTTTGTTGATTCTTTCTGAAGATCCACATCTCGAGATCAAGCAGTTGGCTGAAATCCTCATAGACTCAGTGATGGTAAAGTTGAACGAAAGTGAGCTCGGTGGATTGGTAAAGGATTTGCAAGACTACTTATTGAGCAAGTCTACCATCAATATCACCGAAAACTTCATGCTGGCCAAGCCCATAGTTAACAGAGCACCGATGTCCATGCAACACGATTCAACTAGAAGAGAAGCATCTAGTGGATCGGTAATCAACAGGAAGAATACCTTGACAATCAATGGTTCTTCTTTGAAAACTCGTGCGGTTTCTGGAGGAAACTTGAGCAAGAACGACGAGGATGATTCAGATGCATCCTCTATCACTTCTAGATTGAAGGGCTTGGGAATAACTAAGTTGTTCAAGTCCTTCCAGATTACCGATGACAACGAGATTAAGAACTTTACTAGAATTCTTAATTCTGGCCCAATTCCAAGTCAGTATGGTGCTGAGTACAAGCCAAAAACTCCAAGATTCATCCAACGTGAATTGACCAAAGAAGCGGTATTGCCTGCGGATTCAGGATTCTTCGAGTACAGTTGTGAATATTTCCAAGAGCCCCAGATGTCCAAGACTGAGATCGACGAACCAGGCTCGAGAGAGTATGTGAAAAGGCTCTGGAGACAGAACAGAAATGAGCAGACCATCCAAGAAACACAACCTCAGAAGAGAATGGCAATCAGAGGTGACTGGAATAGAAGCATGTCGGTTCTCAACAACAAGAGCCAGCCGAAGCTTATTAAGTTTATGCAGTTTGAGAAGTTGCTAGTAAGCACAGACGAGAAGGATAGCGTTTCTATTTGGGACTGGGATAAGAGTCAGGTGGTGACGAAGTTTTCCAACGGTAATCCCTTCGGCACCAAGATCACCGATTTGAAATTCTTGAATGAGGACGATTTGCCATTGGTATTGACCGGATCATCTGACGGGGTTATCAAAATTTACAAGAATTTCCATTGTGAGGATGAGGAAGACAAGCCGGTTGAAATGATTGCTGCATGGAGAGCTTTGACAGATTTGCTTTTGACCTCGAAATCCTCTGGTTTGATCAGTGAATGGCAACAATCGAGGGGATCGTTACTTGTGAGCGGAGATGTGAAGATTATCAGAGTATGGGACGCTCCACGTGAACTCTGTGTTCTTGACATACCTGCTAGATCGTCGTCTTCTATCACCTCGTTGACTTCAGACCAAGTTGCCGGAAACATTTTCATTGCAGGTTTTGACGACGGAACATTGAGAGTCTACGACCGGAGACTTGATGCACGTGAGTCTATGGTTCAAGTATGGCAGAATGGCCGCGGGGGTGCAAAGAACATTGGCAAGGGATCCATAAGAAATGTTCACATGCAGAGAGGTGGTTTCAGAGAGTTAGTCAGTGGATCTTCCGACGGATACGTGAATTTATGGGATATTCGGAAATCCCAGCCCGTGTTAACATTCACCAGCTCGGAGAAGAACATTCGATGTATCGATGTTCACGAGCATGCACCTATTATCACAACTGCTTCGAAGTCTGTCAATATATGGACTACTGCGGGAGATTTGGTTTCCACATTGAGAAATCCTCACGACAACTACCTAACCAACAGAACATCGAACTACCTATCCAGCATTGCATTCCACCCTCATAGAATGATGCTCGCCACCAATTACAACCAGGATGGCCACATCAACATCTATCAGTGCGGTGATATTATTTCTGAGTATTGAGGTGGACTGATGTAACTGCGAACTCGGACTTGAGTATGTGGAGGCAAGACCTATGCAGATTATGGGACAAGATTGGCAGATCGCAAAGCGGAAGGGCAGACACTATCCAGCGTCAATCAAGATCACGAGCATTGCTATTTTCTTGAATTTTTGAAGATTTTCACTTGCGGAAGAGAACTAGAACTATAAAAGTGTGTCATCTTATTTGTCATTTATCTGCAGGCCACTGGTGAACTGAAAAGCTCACTCGCCTCATAATTTACATCCACAAAATGTCCATGTCATCGGAGCTAGCCGCTGCGATCGAGGATGAGGAGCTCGACCTAAAGCGTCGTGACTCTTCTCTAAAACTGCGAGTCAGTGAAATTACGACTGTCCAGCGCATGTTATCTGCATGCCTGGGGTCTTTCATCACTTCATTTGTGGTTACTCCATTTGACGTTGTCCGGATTAGAATCCAACAACAAGAAGTGATGCCTAAGGGTTACAAATGCTGCGATCTGGCTCCACGAGTTTCTCAGGTGTTGAAAACTGCTGGTGGCAGCATGGAAACACCTGCCCCGGGAGTCTTCTGGATCAATCAGCATTATTGCTCCTCCGCGGAGCAATGTCCTCGCATAACATCGACATTTCAAGGAATGTTGTCCATTAGCCGGAATGAAGGTCTTGGCACCTTATGGCGTGGTCTCGGGTTGACCTTATTTATGGCTATACCAGCTAATATCATTTACTTCACAGGCTACGAGTATATCAGAGACCATTCCCCCATCCTGAACCACCCTCTAAATCCATTGTTCTGTGGTCTGCTTGCACGTACCATGGCTGCTACGGTGGTCTCTCCGGTCGAGCTTCTCAAAACAAGACTTCAGTCGATCCCATCAGAAACCGGCGGTGGAAAACAATCCAACATATTGTCTACATTGCTTAGGGATTCATACAAAACCATCCGTACTCGTGGGGTGGGGTCAATGTTCACAGGTTTGAAGATTACGCTTTGGCGAGATGTGCCATTTCTGGGTATTTATTGGCTGTGCTATGAGCTCTTCAAGGACCGCATTGGTCACTCAATGGGGCTAGATTTTGGAGACACGGCACGAACACAGGAGGATTGGAAAGTATTTACTACCAGTTTCTTGTCGGGATCGTTTGGAGGAATCATTGCTGCATTTTTCACCAACCCTTTTGATGTTGGTAAGACTCGTCTCCAGATTGCCACCGATGAGAAGCCACAGTCCAAGCATTCGATGTTCAGATTTCTCTATTCCATTTACGTTAAGGAGGGCGTCGGGGCGCTCTACGGAGGGTTTATTCCTAGGGTGATGAAGATTGCACCGTCTTGTGCGATCATGATTTCCTCCTACGAGATTGGAAAGAAGATTTTCAGGGACAATTTGTAAAAGACATGGGTAATGCTAGTGTATATAGAATGGAAGCTTATCCCCAACCTTCTTGGTTTCTTTCGTAACGACGAATATCGTACGCTGCCCAATCATCCATATCTTTCATATCCTTTCTCTCCATGCTTTTCAAGTCACTTCTGATATCATTTGCGAAGTCTCTCATATCATTTCTCATACCAGTTATCACGTCATTTCTGATTCCAGATCTAATGTCGAGAGGTTTCTCAGATCTAATCTCAAGAGGTCTCTCAGATCTAATCTCAAGAGGTCTCTCCTCCTTGTCAAGCAGAGTTCTCCCCATTTCTCTGATGTCTCGTACAGCTTCTCTCTCTGCTTGAGAGATGGTTCCCAATCGAGTTATTCCACTATTGGGAGAACTCATTCTTTCTAATCGACGATAGTAGTTAGGGTCGGTATCTCTCAAGGTAGCAGCAAACCCATTACAGCTCCTGGTCATATTGACAATTGAGCCTTGAAGCCAAAGAAGATATTCAGAACAAGCCTCTCTCAAGCTCGAGGACGCAATCCGCATTAACTGCTGTTCGATCAACTTGAGATTGTATTCATTCTCCTCTATCTGATCAAGAAAGAGAGAGGTTTGTGCAGCCTTGGGCCCCTGCTTCATGGCCGTGGCGTCAAACTTCTTTTGAAGGTGATTATGTTTTTCCAAGAGATCTTCCTGTCTCGCCTCTCGTGTGGCTATGGCACCCAAGTGGACCTTGAGGATGTTGAGTCGATCTGACTGGGCAGAATACACAACATTGACACAGTCAAGTAGCTCGGAAAACTCTCTAACCACCAAAGCATTTCCAGGATTGGGTAAGTCGGCTCCCCACAAATCAAATGCCTTAAGGAGCGCCTTGTTGGTCATGTCCACTTTCTTCTGGTGTTTGTGGACCTTCTCTATGAGCCTCTGGAGGTCGGAGGCTCGCCATTTCTTCAGGGTGCCCGACCGGGAGTAAAGCGGGGCAATTTTGCTTAGCATTTTCACCATTGCCGCTGTTGTTGGTCGAGTCAAGGTTGTGTAAGCCGATTGGAGGACGGTGGTTGCACGGGACTCTTTGTCATTCATGGCTGCGAAAAGAGGTCAAGGGTAAGGATAAATGGAAGTAGAATTACGGTAAGGATTGACAACAAGTAAACACGGGAAATCACAAAGCCACAATTGGTAATTTCTGTGGTTACAAGAAATTAGAAAAAGAAAAATGTGGATGTGCGTTGGCAGACGAATATGCATTTGTACCTAGTGCGCCTCTCACTCTACTTTTTGGGCCCCTCTCACACTCTACTTCTTGGACACCTCCTCGTCTATGTTGAGTCCGGTCACGGTAGATATCTTGCGCCGTAACGTTTCTACACCAGCATGGACTTTCTCTTGGCCCGATTTGGCTGTTTGTTCCATCAGATGCACGAGATCTCCAGCTTTCTCCAAGGCCATGACTTGGCCGTTGGCAAGCTCAGGCACAGTGCGCTGCTCCACCTTCCATGCAAATCCCATGGTGTTGCCAAACGTCTCAGGCAAGAAGTACTTGAAAGACGCCAAGCCAAACGCAACGGGCAAAACTGTTCTGGCAATAATTCCTCTCTGTCTGGCCAAAATGGTTCCTGAAAGTCCGGCAATTACAATGTAGATGGAGTTGGGCAAGAGATCCTCCCTCTTGTTGTGCAATGCACTCATTGTTCCCGTCACCTTCCTTTCGGCCTCGTATACTTTGGCTTTTCCATCGTTCAAGTATTCTTGTGTGGAAGTGTATGCTCCGAAGAGCAATTCACGCACGGAACGGAACGTACCTTCGAGTGCGGACGTCGATCTAACAGTGACTCCATTGACAACCAGGCGAGGTCCCAAGATCTCCACATCGGCGGCTGTAGAAGGAATAATAGTTCCGGGAAGAGGAACAACGTCTTTCTCGTCTTCGTAGAACGATCTTTTTGGCTCGCAGAGAAGTTTGGGCTGTGAGCTAAGAACTGCAACGGAGGCCACAACGGCAGCAAATGCACGAGACATAGAGTGTGCTTGGGCTTTGTCGGAGGTTAGTTGTCGGTTTAAGACCTCTCATTTGGTGAATTTCTGGTGTACGGGTGCGTAGCGGTGGAGGCAGTATGGAAGTTGTGATGGGAAGGTGGAGACATAGAGGAGAGATGAGGGAGAAAAAAGGGTGACATGGAAGATTTGAGTCTTTTGATTCCTTTTTCCTATGAAAATTCTTGTTGTGGTGTCAATTCGGTGTAAACTACTTGAACTCTCTACCGAGACAAATGGTCTCGACGTCATCTCCGGAAACTCCACCAAATGCACGAAATATCTATAAACCCCCATTGCAATGATTTTAAACAGCTCCAAACGACCTACTTTCACTATTTCAGGCTACAGTTCCCCCACACAAATCCACTACTTCTGATTGGTTCCCTCACGTGACTTCGTATATACTCATCTCAGATTTCGATTTCCATCTCTAACTTTAGTGACCATGCTCAGACGGAATTCGAGCATAAGTGCTCTCTCCCGCATGGCACATAGCCTCAGTCTCCGATATAAGTCCACAAATTCGTTTGAAAGAATCACGTTGACCCTGGGCCACAATGACCTCATCACCCTAGAAAAGAAGTCATCTCCATCGAATCTTCCCTTTGAGAAGAGGAGGCATAGTGAGAGTTTTGGCCAGTTGGTTCGAAGTGAGTTTTGGAAGAAGAAAGGCGATCTCAGTGACTCAGAATACCTGAAGACTATCGAACTCCACCCAGCAAACCAGATCGAGTTGCTGCCCTCTCCTTTCAGAAACCCCGACGGCTCTTTCATCCAGGGCTCCACCTCTGAAGAAGCAAGGCTCCATCCGCTTACACTAGAAGCACGTGTCGACCACTCAACAACAAAGCTTCCTATGGAAATTGCCAAAACTATCAACAAGAACATTCTTCTGGTAGTCTCTCCAGACAAGCTAAGAGAGCGGTCAGCATTGGTGTACCAAAGCTTGGAGAAGGATCAGATCCAGAAAGCACCAGACCTGAGTTTGGAGTCTGATGCACATATCGCCTCATTGTTTCTTCAGAATTACTCCCATGCCAAGAGAGTGCTTTCTGAGCTCAAGAAAAGAGTGGGTGATTCGTTTGATCCAGACAGTATTTTGGATGTGGGGTACGGACCAGGAACAGGCATGATTGCTTTGAACGAGATTATGGGAGATGATTTCAGGCCCACCACCAAGGAAGTCTATGTGGTAGGAAGATCCAATAAGGAGATGAAGAAAAGAGCAAAGATTCTCTTGTCTAGACAAGTGTGCGAGATCCCAGATAATGCAGATACGGCCGAGGGGGCGGAGCTGACAGTGGAAGAAGGTTTTGAAGATGAGGTCTCGGAGCGTTCTGAAGGTTACACAAACTTCGAAGAAATGGACTACATTGGACCAGTGGATGCATCCCAGATCAGAATCAGAACAAAATTGAGAGACGCATTACCATCCACAAAACAATATGAACTCATAATTGTCAACCAAGCATTGCTCACGCGTGAATACAGTTTCCCAAACGATGTGGATACAAATATCCATATGCTCTTGAGGCTTCTCAAGCCCAATGGCCACTTGGCTTTGATTGAGCGTGGAAATGCCCTTGGTTTTGAAATCATCGCAAGAGCAAGACAGATTATGTTGCGCCCGGAAGCATTTGAAAACGAAAAGGGAAGAATTCCAAGACCGTATATCAAGGGATCCACCTACAAGCCACAGAAAATCAGAAGGGAAGACCAGCTCATCACTGAAGATCATATTAAATTTGAAGAGAAGCTTCTATCGCAGATGGAGCGTGAAGATTTAGAGGAGGAGCTTGCACGGTTGAAAGAAACAACTAACGAAACCGATGTTGGACTAGAGGAGGAGATCATTGCTAAGCATGGACAGGTATCGGCAGACGAGCTCAGATTTGAGTTTGAAGATAACGAAGCTTTCGATATCGTACCTTTCGAGGAAGAAGCCGGACTCAACCACGAGACTCCAACAGACAAAGTGAATTACCACTTGAGTGTGATAGCTCCATGTTCCCACCACGCGAGATGTCCACTTCAGCTTGGGGATCCTAATCTCTACAAAGTGTCCAACCACAAACACAGACTCAACTTTTGCTCGTTCAATCAAGTTGTGGAGAGACCGAAGTACACTATGGAGCTAAAAAGAGGAAAAAGACTTGCCACTCGGTGGGATAAAGGAGCACATGATGGAATGGGAATCGACACTCTTTCTAAAAAGTCATTGAAGAACCTCGAAGGTTCGGGACGTCCAGGAGGAAACAATACGGAGTCTGGAAACTTTTCCTACCTCATAATGCACAGATCGCCGAAGGATGGTCCGTCTATTGCAAAAATCGAGAAGGATAGAGATCACCACCTTGAAGCGTATCAGCAAGAGCGCCTGTGGCCACGTATTCTTGAGTTCCCTTCAAAGATTAAGAACAATGTCAAGCTTAATGTCTGCGCACCATCTGGAAACATTGAGATCTGGCATGTGCCCAAGAGTTTGGGAAAGCAGACATATCATGATGCCCGTAAGGTTAGACAGGGAGATCTCTGGCCTTTGGAGAGGAAGAGTGTAATTGTCAAGAACAGATTGTCGCCTGCCAACTTTGACAAGTTGAACCGATTGGCCAGCACTCAGCGGAAGTTTGTGATGAAGGAGAAGAGAAAGAAGCAGTGGAAGAAGGTAGTTAGCCATGCTGAAAGCGAGTTCGAGGAAAATCCAATCGAGTTGGCAGACCACTTGGCTCGCGATTTGGAAGGATCCAAAAAGTACAAAACTGAGGGTAAGAGGGCCAAGTTTGATGTTAACCCTCGTGATTACGACGACGGAAACTAATTGTATATAGTGGCAAAATTCAACGTTACATAGCACTGAATTTAAGGTTGAGTGAAGAGGAGTAGGAGTAAGATTTAAAGATGAAAGCATCCTTTCAATACGTGTACATTCCTTCAAATACAATGGTGTATTGCCTATAAAAACCAAACAATGACCGTGTATGCTCCGAGAAGTAAACTGCAGCCGTAGCTAATCTATAATACAAATGCATTCTAGGGACATGACGAGGGCATGGAAACGCAGAACCACCACACAAGCGGCTTACTCAGCACTTTTTCGTCCGCTTGTATTGAAACAGTTCGTAATCCCCATGGTCTTACCTCCCGACTTCCTGTCATTAAATGCAGAGGACAGATCCCTAGTTTATTATGAGTAAACCGTTTACTTTCTTCTGAAAGAGCATCCCTCGGTCAACTTTGCCTTACCACCGGTAGGAGTGCACAACACGTTGGCACATCCATCGCAAGTGACGGCGGTCTGAGCGTGGGAGAACACAGTGGTGATGTTCAAACATCCTGGACACTTAACATCCATGAAAAACGATCTTGGCGCTTGCACTAAGGTCTTCAACTTGTACTTCTGAGCCTCGGAGGCTGGGTTAGGGTGCAACAAATCCTGAACTAAAACCATGGTGAATTGCTTTGATAAAGAAGAAGGAGGAGGATTTTTTTCAGGGAAAAATTTTTCTGTCCTGTTCACACGACGGAGGAGATCGGGCAGCGCACGACATTTTGTAAAGTAATAGAAGGGTATCGAAGGAGCAAGTGACTGGAAGCATTGGGGAAGGATTTTTTTGTGAGAATGATTGGCGGTGATTGGCGATGATGGAAGATTAACGGCGAATTTGCTTTTCTCTGATTTTGTCAATTTCTTCTATTGTCTTCTTTTACAGTAACCCGCTGACTTGTTAAATGCAGTACTTATTCATAGTCTCACGAGTTAATGGGAGAAGATAGGATATGGTGTATTTAATACTGGTTATTTTTGCTATTGGGAGATGATTTTGCATTGCATTTATTCTATAAGTGGGTCAGAGGTTCCTGACTAACTTTATCAGTTGATGGTTTCTCAGGACTTCGAAGATCCAGATCCTGCAAGAACATTCAGCAAGGAGGCAAAAAGAAACGGTCAAGCACCACTTCGAACACTATAGAAGAAAGAGACATCGTGGAGCTTGCAGTCAAATGATTGGTAAATTAGGGATTAGGAAAAACACCCGTCGCACCTTTGAATCCCCGTCCCCCCCGTAGATTTTCCCAAGCCCCAATTACACTTCCCCTTTGGGACTGACCTGTGCACACTGATCGTAAGCTGCAAAAACGTACCAAATCAACTATATCTATGCCACCTTGTCCAAAAATCTCTACCACTTCCTAAAAATGAAAGACCCCTCCAACTTTTCCACACAATCTTCTTTTGTTGCCAGAACTGCCATATCAGCCAAGCTGTCCCACGGGGCCTCTATCTTCTCTCATGCAATGGGTGCCAAAATCTCCACAACCACCTCGTGGTGGAAATACGACTACTTGGCCATTCTGTTTGTTCTCATCCCATATTTTGTGAGTATTTTCTTCTCGTGTAAGTCTCCCACTGACTGGCCCTCCACAATCTCTGATTTGCTTTTGGTTGTGGAAGTAGCATGGACAGTCAAATTTCTCATGGCGTGGCCCTCCGCTTGGACGGACCAGCTTATCCAGTATAAGCGGAATTTGATCAACTATATAAACTCCATCGATTTGGACATTAATGGTTCTGCGCTGCCGGAATCCACGCTTAACTATGAAGTCGCAATTAGCAATCTCAAAGCTGCGCACCATCTTCACAGCTTGCAGAAGTATGGGTTCTTGGCGGAGATAGGCGGGGTATTAGTTTCCACGATTCTATTCAAATGGATCAGGTCTCATTTATCTGAGAATAATGGTCTCGTGGGAGTTTCTGACGTGAGCATCTCCATGTTTCTACTCTGGGGAATGTTCAAGACGTGCGTCCACTATACAGCACTGGTCCAAAGCGAATCTGCGTTTGATTCTGAATCGACCACAGTCGGAGGGAATGTGACGGAAGCGAACTTGGGTTTCGTTTCCAGATTAATTTCCGAGAAAAATCTTGCCCCACGAGACGTCATGGAGCGGAAAACTGCGACAAACTCCAATCCCGTTTCAAAATTGGTCAGTGAAGAGATCCCCCACGTTCCCCACATCTTGAAAGAAGTATCAGTCTCCATCATGCCATTTCCACTTTCGCTTCCTAAGAAGCCTACAGTGTGCTACCCAAGGGTCTCCAAAGTGCTGGCACTTCCCGTTATTCACGAAATGGCCGAACATGACCTTTTAGTCCACAGTCCGACGTCAAGACCGTCAACTAGGAGCCCCCCTCAGGAATCTATAATTGACGGTTACTATTCAAAACCTTCCAGTGGTCAAAAACTGCCGCTGATTCGTGATCCTCTGCTGTATTCTCGTGTTTCTCTGCTAAGTTCCATCGGGGCCAGTTCGCCGGATGAAATCCATGACTTTTCGCAAGAGAGTTACAGTTTTCCTGGGTTTTTCAAACATTCCATGGCCAAAATCTGCGAGTTCATGAACGACCCCGAAAATACCAAGAGTATCAAACTCTTTGAGTCGCTCCACCGGCGAACACACGATTCGCGAGTCAAAATGTTCGATTCAGCATGGAATCTATGGGAATATGCTACCACGTTCGATTTGCACGCTGGATTTTCAAGCTTGATATTCAAGCTCGTGTTTCATCTCATTGTTGGCACTCTTAAAGTTTTCTACGGAATTTTCTTCTTGATTCCTTACAATTTGGCCAAACTAGGCCTAGCCATCGCTTTGTTCGTACCTCGCATACTCGTGCGCATTTTTGTCTTGATGCCCATTTTCTTGGTGGTGAAGTTCGTGAGCAAAAAAATGAAGTTGGAAAAAGGTGCAGTGGAATTCAGAGGGAATCGTGCTCAGAATGAGCTCCCCGTCTCCCCAGACCGCTTCACTAGGTCCCTTTGCAAGATCCTAATAGCCATTTTCTCTAGAGATCGAAACCGCTATGCAGGCTAATGGAAGTGGCTATCTGACAGCTCATTACATAAGCACCAGTAATGGCTGACTCAAGCTAATTTTACGTACATCGTTTCCACTAGCAGGTCCCGGTTCTGTTTCTGTTCACGAACGTGGTCAACTGCCCTTTTATCGGAATCAAGCTCTCAAGGAGTACTTCGCACATTTCCGAATAAGAGAAAGACTAGAGGTCTTTCACCGTCGAGATAGCCAACAAACGAAGGCCAAAGCAGGCCCGCCCCCCGTACCGCAAGTATGTGTATCGATCCAACTACACGGAGGGGCGGAGTGACGACGAAGGTTCCGATGTGGAGAACCAAACAACTGACAGATTTGGAAACTGGCAAGATTTCAACTCCAAGACAAACTCGAATATTCGCTCGGTTTATGTGCTAACCAACCAGCGGCAAACGAAAGGAAACATATGGCCCCGGTCGCAGTTTGAGAAGGTGGATGTGCTCGAGTGGTGCTTATATCATGGAAGCGAGGCTTACAAAGCCAAGTTGCTTGAGTTACAGGAGGAGGAGCGGAAGCAGAGAGAATCCGCTGGACTCCTAGTTCTTCCCGTTGAACTCATCATCTACATTCTAGAGATCCTAGATTTCCAGGGCAATCTCCGACCAAAGTTTCTCCGTGTGAGCAAGCTTTTCTACATGGTCACACTTCCCATCATCTACAGATACCCCATCTTGAAAGGAAACAACTTTTTCCAGTTTGTCGAGACCATTTCGTCGGATAAAAAGATTGGAGAGTTTATTCGCATCCTTGATCTCTCCAATGTCAACCAATCAGGCAAGAATGCCTTTGTTGCCAAACTATTGAAGAGATCCAGACCTTTTCTCGAATCTTTCACTGCTCCGCAAACAAGTTTCGGTCTTGGGCCCTTGATGGCGCTCCGCGGGTGCCAATACTTGAAGGTTTTGGACTTACGTCTCGTTTCCGAGACCTTGAATCTCGAAGAGCTCTTCCACTCGATTCGTCTTTTGAATAATCTTACGCACCTTTCATTCCCACGATCATCTTTGGAAATCAGCAACTACGAAAGTATCAAGTGGCCGCCAAAACTCGAATTTTTGCGAGTTTCTGGTGGAATCTCCGACGACTTTCTCGTGGAGTCGGCGTTCCCAAAAACCATCTCTCATATGGAATTTGCCCACTGTCCCAAGGTTCGTCATGTCGGCTTTCAGCACTTTCTTTTCAATGTTGGGTTCAACTTGAAATCGCTCCGGATTCAGTTCCCTATGCCATGTCTCCAGTCTAATTCGCTTGACATTGTGTTCACCTACTGTCCCAACTTGCTTGTTCTCGAGGTATCGGTAGATTACATGCTGTCGGAGTTTTTCGACGAAGAGTCGCTTCCCTTGCTTCCATATGCCCGGCCTCTCCGAACATTGTACATAGATAGTAGTGGAATGCTTGGCACTTCCGATAAGTTGGATCCATTGGATTTGGCGGTTGCATTAGGGGACGAAAGGCTTCCTCACTTAAAGAATGTGAGATGCACTGCAAAATTGGGGTGGGATCCCAAGAGTGAAGGTGTGTCATATATTGCAAATGAGTTGGACGAGCGAAATGGAGGACTCTACATCGGTTATTGATTATTCTTGTGCTTGGTTGCATTTTTGATACGAGTTGTTGGGCTACCTAAATACGATGTACTAGGTGACAGCAGAGCCGGACAAATACCCAGAACTCGCATTAGCTAGTCCGGTCCGATCTTTGAATTATTTATTCTTCAATCAATTATTTATCTTCTTTTTCTGAACCAAATTGCCCTACCTTCTGTCGGTAGCTGCTTATACCCTGCACAATATTCAGTTACTATTGAGACCTCGTTTCTAGAATCTATATTAGTCCATGGCTTCACAAGAAAAACCTTCGGGGCTTTCGCCAGGATACAAGGCCGGAGTCTTGAGGGCATATTTCTCCACGGCTGTGTCGCCTACATTGCTAGCAGAGTCAAAATTGACAAAACCGGACCAGATATTCCTCTTCGTACTTTGGGCTCTGGCATTACTTACCCGTTTCTATAAACTTCCAGAACCTCCCAAGGTGGTTTTCGATGAGGTTCACTTTGGTGGCTACGTGAAGAATTACTTTGACGGCGAATTTTTCGTGGATGTGCATCCTCCATTGGGGAAACTCATTTATTACGGGATCGCGGTATTGTTCAGGTGGAATGGAGAATTCGACTTCAAAAATATCGGCGATGTGTATGATGTTTCTGTTCCATTCATTGCCATGAGGTCATTTTCGGCATTGTGTGGCGTGCTCACCGTTATTTTGACCTATTTAACACTCAGAGGCTCAGCTTGTCGTCCCACCACTGCATTCTTTGGAGCATTGCTCCTACTTGTAGAGAGTTCAATGGCTACCCAATCGAAATTCATTTTCCTTGATGCCCCATTGGTATATTTCACTGCGTTGGCGACCTACTTATTCAATAAGTTCCTGTTGGCCAAACCATTCTCTTTGCATTGGTATAGATGCTTATTGGCAACAGGTATTGCCTTAGGATTGGCTGTTTCCACCAAGCTTACTGGTCTTTTTTCCTTTGCTTGGATTGGTGCTTGGTCTTTGTACCAGGTTTGGTGCTACGTGGGTGATTTGGAACTCACTTACTTGCAATTGCTTGCTCATGTCGTTGCAAGAACCGTGGGTCTCATTCTTGTTCCCTTGACAGTGTATTGTGGTGTGTTTGCTGCCCATTTCATGCTTCTCCCTAAGAACGGAACAGGCTCCGGTGCTGTCTCTCCGCAATTCCAGGCAAGTTTCGAAGACTCAGATAGACTCAGAAATACCGCCGTGGACGTCACTTATGGAAGCACCATCACTCTTAAACACCACAGATTAGACATGTACTTGCACTCTCACCGCTACAATTACAAGACGGGAACTAATCAGCAGCAGGTTACCATGTATGGGTTTGCTGGTGATGACAATAGCAAGTGGGTGATTGAGACGGTTGGAACCAACTATGACGGGAAGTTCGACCATAAAGTACGCCCCATCAAGGACGGAGACTCGGTAAAGCTCTACCACAAGCTTACAAAGAAATATTTGCGTGCCAGCGATGTCCGCCCACCTAACTCGGAACACGACTACTCCAACGAGGTCTCGTGCAATGGTAACCGAACGGACACTGCTGAGATCAACTACGAGTGGAGGGTCAAAATAATAGGTAAGAAGCCTCATGCAGAAAATCAACTTCCTCTTCGGAAGTTGAGGGCTACTGAATCCGTGTTTCAGCTCGTGCATAAGGGTACAAACTGTGTGTTGATGGGCCACGGCATTCATCTTCCGAACTGGGCCTTCCACCAGAACCAGGTACTTTGCGTCAACGACCCTACAATTGCAAACACCTTGTGGTATATTGAGGAGAACAATCACATTCTCCTCGATAAGGATAACGTCACTTACCCCCGGGTGAATCTTCCCAAGCTTCTGTTCTTCAAAAAACTTGTGGAGTACCACCATGCTATGTGGAGAACCAATGATGGATTCGTAAAAGAACATCCTTACGTGTCGATGCCGCTTTCCTGGCCCTTTGTTATTAGAGGCATCAACTATTTCAGCAATGGCCATGGCAACGAAAAGTTGACCGATGAGAACGGCAGCCACATCTACTTCCTTGGCAATGTTGCTGTCTATTTTACAGGAATACTTGTGATTGCGCTCTTTTCTGCCAAATTTGCAATCTACTTGTTATGCCACTTGAACCCTTTCAAGCTCCCCAACGACCAGTTCACCGCGACCAAGTTCTATTCATTCACATTGCAGTATGCATCTGGATGGTTCTTCAACTTCTTTCCATACTTGCAAATGACAAGACCGTTATTTGCACACCACTACTTGCCCAGTGTGCTCTTCTTGATCTTAACGACCGCTCAATTTATGGAGTATCAGGCATCTGTGCGTCCTGTCACAGCTCACGTGGTAATGGTCATCGTCGGAGCCGCAGCAATCTTCTGCTTTGTCCAGTTCTTCCCCTTAGTTTATGGTCTGCATTGGACAGTCAGTCAATGTCAGCATTCCAAGTGGTTTCCAACTTGGGACTTCGATTGCATGGCATACAGCCACTGAAACTTACATAAAATCAATGAATATGACAATCACCGATAACTTTCCTTACCGTTAGGTTCGCGTACGGTAGATGCCTCCAGAGACATCTAATATGAGGTCCTCACACCACTTGAGAAGCTCGTCTTTCTCCTTGATTTTCGCACATCTATCCTTTTCTGTCTGCTCTAATTCGTTGATCAAGTCATTAATGATCTTAAGCTGTGTCTCAGGTAGCGTTCCAATGCCAGGTAATGAGTCGATGATCATACTGATTTGCCTAGATTTCAAGATGATGTCGGTGGAAAGTTCGTTTATCACCACATCAAACGGCGCCTGCGAACTCGGGCCACTGGTTGCGGAGTTAGCTTCGCTATTCTCCTGTTCTTTTTTTCCTGGTAAGGGAGCGTTGGCTGCAAGATTGATGACGGAAGTTGGATCTGCGTCCAATAGGGCAAGTTCACTTTGAGTGTTGACATAGTTGATGGTGGCGTTAAACTGCGCTACCAATTGGTCCAAGCAGACTTGAAGCTGTGTGAGTCTGTCGGCCATAATGGGTGAACTTGTTCTAGATGAAAATGTTACTTACCTTGGTTCGTTCGTGAGTAGCATGTGTCTGCAGGAGCTAGTAATAGATTCCTGTGACATCTGGCTACTAGCAGTAGTTGACACCAGGAACTCGTATGTTTAGTTATACATTGGAGAGCCTTGGGGTTATTCATTTGATATGGGTTTGATTTGGGCGGATTAGTTTTGGCATAACGTTCGCATCTTGTTTATGGTTGCATTTGAAAGCGACTTTTCTGAATATTTTATCATTGTACAGAAAATTTAAATGAGAGCAAATTTAATTGACAGTCAATAAGTTGAATTTACTGTAGCCTTATGTTTGTGGAAGGTTCTTGAGATCCTGATTTTTGCGTGGACGATTTGTATTTCTTGTAACCCTCTATTGTGCGAATATTGTATGAACATGGAAATGTATTGCTCATGATCAATTGAAAGTACTGAATGAGATAATCTTCAAAGAGAATAGTAACTCAATCAAATCCTCTCCTCTTGCAATCGACATGTCGGCATTATCTGATTTCTCCTACAATAACAAAGTCGGACTCAAGCCCTTCGACTGCTCGCTGGACACTTTGACATTCTCAATTCAGGAATGATTCCGGTTCTCTCGATATTCTGAAGCATAACAGAAATGTGCTCGCATCTGGTTTCTTCGCTAGGTATCCTTGTATGACCACAACCAATCACTTCGCAGCCAGTAGTTGAATTGTGGCAAAAACAGCAACAAACAAAATATTTCAGATTGAGCTATAGGAATCAGTCTTCGGTGTACTACTGCTACAGCACCATCTTCTTTAAAGAGTTTGCTGCCACTAATATGGACCTAATGCCTTATAAGCACCACTTTCAGTAAACAATACTGTTGAGCATGTTCTCGGAATGATGGAAATAGCCGGATATGTCCTTCGAGTTTACTGCAGAGCCCTTTCAAGTCAAATCATCTTGATATTCTTGTGCAAGTCGTAACTACAACGCCACATACAAAAGTCAAAATCACAAGCCATCCACCAGGCTTAGAAAACCCATCCACCATACTATAAAAACCCAGACCTTCTCATACCTAAGCTCACAGGGCGTGGAAAATATATCTCGAACAGACGAACACCCGAATCCAAAATACAGGAAGTGTAGGTACAGAATTGTGTCATACAGCACATAGCCGTTCAGACAAATTCGAAACATCATCAAACACTCTGTGACACCAACTACATGATGTTATCCTACAGGTACTTGAATCAACAAGATAGAATTTCCTTCCAAGAAGAATCAGCAAAACTACAAACCCCAAAAAATAGATCTCAGGGATTTCCATATCGCTTGCCCCCACCTCACTTCTTCCAGATCAGGCATTGCCTCACATGGTGGGACATCCTGCACAAAACACCAGCTTTTCTCCAGGTTTCGATAACGCCATTGTCATCATTAACAACCACTTTTCTTTCCGCGGCTGAATATTCGTTCTTGGCCGCTTAGCCTTGCTTTTCACGTTTATGCCGTGCTTGTATTTCTAATCGCCCCGCATTATATTCATGTCCGAAGTCCCCGTCTGGCAACCAGATAGTGAAGCAAGAGTATGTGTCTTATGTGATACACTGTTCACTCTATTCAATCGCCGCCACCACTGTAGAAAGTGCGGGAGAGTGGTCTGTGCATCTTGCTCGGCGCAACACGTCAAATACTTCCCCAACTCTCGTGTCCTATTGCCAGATAGCTCTCTGTTCAGAGCACTCCCCCACGATCATTACAGAACATGTGACGATTGCGTGGAAGAGGTCCGGATGATCCGGAGAGCCCTCTTTGAGATTCCTAGTGGCGAGGGGATGCTGAGTGCAACCCACGGTGGCCGTTCCGTGGATTTGCAGGATACTTCTGAGTTTGAGCGCCACAGTGGTTCTTCCACCACCAAATACGCCACCCGTGTAGGCACCACGGCCATGGACCTGGTGTCCACTCTCGACTGTCCTCTGGGAGATACTGCCAGTGATGATAATTTGTGTCCCGTGTGTGGTGTCGACTTGTTGAAGCTGTATGTTTCGGAAGTGAAGCAAAAGAAGCGGGAGTCGAGCCACTCCGACTATGAGGCGTTTAAGGAGAGCCATATCAGCGATTGTTTGGTGGCATACGACTTTGCCAGCGACCATAATCGTCTTGGCTCGCCTCCCGACGTTTCCACTACCAGAAACAGAATGTTAGTTTATAACATTCCTCCGTTTCCTAAACCAAGCTACGAAATTATCAGCGTTCAGGAGAGCACCTCAGTAGATACTCTTCAACAACAGGATGCAGTGTGCGGCCTGGTGACGTCAACTTCTAGCGTTCAACGTGAGAAGGACGACTCAGATTCCGAGTGCGTGATTTGCTTGGAAGAATTAAGGCCAGGTGACAAGGTGGGACGTCTCGAGTGTCTCTGCGTCTTCCACTACAAATGCATCAAGGATTGGTTTAATAAGAAGGGTTACGGAGAGTGTCCGGTGCATTTCTTGCATCATTAGTTGGGTGTGGGTGCTGCTCTCTTTGGTTGGTTATTTTTGGGTACTTTCAGTTCTTCTTCTACGTACTAATTACACTTTTTCAAATACTTTTCAGATAGTTTATTGATAATCCCATTTATGCTGTTCCCTCATGCAATACTTGCAACTAACACTAACGTTCCTCACGGTCAGCATCGTCTCTAGACTTCTTTCTGCCGCCCTTCTTTTCATGGAAATCCTTGATCTGTCTAATAGCCTCGGCAGTGGCTCTATCCACATGGACATGTAAGGCATCTAACACGTCCTTTGGTGGGGCTGGATCCTTTGGAAGTTTCTTCTGCAAGACGGCCTCGATTCTCAAGTACATCTCCAAGTCATATTGTGTCACCAACGAGATGGACTTTCCAGATCTTCCAGCACGTGCCGTACGACCGACTCGGTGAATATATGCCTTGGAATCAGTAGGAATATCGTAGTTAATAACAACATCCACCGATGGAATGTCAAGTCCACGAGCAGCCACATCGGTGGCAATCAAAATATTAGCTTTTCCAGACTTGAACTTGTTCAACGAACCCAATCTCTGTGACTGGGTCAATTGACCATGAAGTGGGACAGCAGCAAATCCCAATACTCTTGCAAGCAATGCCGTCCTCTGGGAATGGGCACAGGTTCTGGTGAAAATGATGATGGACTTGCCCATAAATTCGTTAAGAAGGTGAATCAAGTAGGTGTTCTTATATCCGTCGCTCACCAACATCATCGACTGCACTAAGTTGTCTGCTGTTTGGTACTTTGAAGAAACAGCAATACGAACTGGGTTCCGCAACGATGCTCGCTGCAATTTCTCGATCTTGTTGGTCATGGTGGCAGAAAAGAGGTAGGTGTTTCTTTCTCTGGGAATCACTCGGAAGATCTTGTCGAGCTCCGGTCCGAAATCCAAATCCAACAACCGATCTGCCTCATCCATAACCAAATACTTCAAGTTTCTTAAGCTGAAGCCCTTGGTGTGCTCCAAGTGGTCGACGATTCTTCCCGGCGTGGCAACAATAATATGTGGTTTTCTCATCAAGTCTCTGGCCTGGTCCATCATGTCCATGCCTCCCACCACACAAGTCGTTCGAAGACCCATGGAGGTTCCTAAAGCATCGAACGTTTCTTTGATCTGATAGGCCAACTCTCTCGTTGGAGCCAAAACAAGCCCATAGTAAGGCGACTGGTCGGTCCAGAGATACTGCAAGATGGGGATAGCAAACGCAGCGGTCTTTCCCGAACCAGTCACTGCGAGTCCAATGATATCTTTTCCTTCCAATGCATGAGGAATGGCCTCGGCCTGGATAGGCGTAGGCTTGGAGAATTTCATTTCCTGGATGGACTCCAAGAGCTCCGGAATCAACTTGAGTTCGCTGAACGACTCGAACTTCTTGCTGCCGTCGTTGACACTGACTTCCTCAATGGCTGAAGAATCGGTCTCATCGTCAGGCTTCTTTTGGCCCAATTTTTGTCTCAAGGCATTCGTTTTAATTTTCTCTGCGAGAGCTAGAGCATCCGTTGCCCTGTTGTGAGGTCTCGAAGATTTACTATGGAGTTTCGATCGTTTTTCCGACTGTGTCTTCATAGCCATGGTGTACCTGTAACTAATCTTTTTTTTTAGCAGAGAACTTTGTGATTCCGGTGTGCACACAAACCACACTACTATGGATATTATCTCCACACAAAATAGAGATTTGACGGTGGTAACGGAATGAATCAACTAGATCTCAAATTGAAATATTACTGAGTACTTCTTCAAGAGAACGATCTCCAAATTCGAGGAATTGGACAGCCTACCCAATATATGGTGTACGGGTGTTTCACCAAGCTCTCATCGCACCCCAATGCGATGAGCACAATCTCACATTTTCCATATTCCCCTACTATCACAGAATGGCCAAAAGAAGAGTCAAAAAGAGAACGCATCAGTCACAGGATCCAGAGCAGCTTGCGAAGATCCCTAAATCCATGATTCTAGCCCTTGGGTCGTCGCTCAAGAACAACTCATTGGCCCAATTGGTGAAGGATTTCCGTCTCGTCATGCAACCACACACTGCTATCAACTTGAGGGAGAGAAAGGCCAACAAATTGAAAGATTTCATTGTGATGACCGGCCCTCTTGGGGTGTCTGATCTTTTTGCATTCAAGCAGTCCGAGTCCTCGGGTAATATCTCATTAAGAATAGGTAAGATGCCCAAGGGCCCAAGCTTACAGTTCAAGGTCAACTCGTACTCGTTGATGAAGGACGTCAAACTCATTTTGAAACACCCGAAATCGATGGGGAAGGACTCGGCGGTGTTCCGTCAGCCACCTTTGTTGGTCATGAATGGATTCTCCACCAAGATGAATGAGATGGAGAACCACGAAAAATTGATGATCACAGTGTTCCAGAACCTTTTCCCACCTATCAAGCCACACGAGACCAAGGTCAGTACTATAAAAAGAGTATTGTTGCTCAATAAGACGCCCGAAGGCGACATCGAGTTGAGACACTATGCTATTAACACCAAATTGGTGGAGGAAAGCAGAAACATCAAGAAGTTGATCAACTCTCACCACAATGTCAAGAAGAAATTGCCCGTCATGACCACCCACAAGGATATCTCCGACTTGGTCTTGGATCCATACTCTGTTGGAGGACTTACCTCAGACTCGGAGATGGAAGACGATGCCGTGGTGGAGATCAAAAACGAACAGGCCAACATGGTCAAGAAACAAGAAATGTTGCCCACGTCGACCACCAGAAAGAGGGCCATCAAACTCAGCGAATTGGGCCCAAGAATCAATATGAGTTTGGTCAAGATCGAGGAGAACATGGTGGGATCATCAAAGACCATCTACCATGTACATGTGCATAAGAGTAAGGAGGAAGAAAAGGAGATGGAGAAGCATCACGAGATGAAACAGCAGCAAAAGGCCCTCAGAAGAGCACAGCAGAAGGCCAACGTGGATGCCAAGAATGCTAAGAAGAAGGCTAAGAAGGAGAGAAAGGCAGCAGCCAAGACCGGTGAGGCTAGTAAAGATGACGCGGACAGTGGAGAGGAACCTGAACCCGACAGTGGAGACGAGCCTGAGCTCAACCCAAGCGACTACGAGAATGATAGCGATCTCTTCAGCGATGCCAACTAGATTATGGTGAACGATTATTATAGCATTACGCCTCTATTTCCTTTATAAGCGCAGATATCCTCTGCTGTAGATTAGCCAAGCGAACAGAGTCGGCGAGGGCGTTTTTAAAATGGTCTTGTGCTGATCGCAATTGGTAGGGCACCAATCCACCGAACTGGTTGATGGGATTTCTGTAGGGTAACAGCTTTGGAGGAAGAGCAGATGGCTTCGGTTCATTTTTGCTTAGCTTTGTATCTTTCGATCTGTCTTTGCGGTTTCGAAGCTGGCCCGAAGAAGTGCTGATGGAGATCGACTGAGACTCTGCCTGTGACTCTGCGACCTTCTCATCGAAATTGTTGTCAACCTCATCTGTGCTTCCGTTCTCTTCGCTTTCTTCCTTCACGTCCTTTTCTTCTTTGTTTTTCTTCTCCCTTTCTTCTTTCTCTCTCTTCTCCTGTTGCTTTCGCTCCTTTTCTCTCTTAGTCTGTTCTGCAAAACGATCTACGAGACTCCATTCGCCATCGTGTTCCACTATAGTACAAGCGAGATAAGGCCTCAAGTCAAACGAGTCTACGCCATATTTCCTCGTTCCATTGTAGTTCGCTCTGCTCAAGTCCTGGAACCCATTGACGTATTCGATTCGCATGTGGTCGTTGGCCAACTTCTCATATTCATCAAGAAGTTCAAGAAGTTGGCTGACTTTGGCATCTTCCTCCGGAAGATCCTGTGTTGAGTCACCTGGAGGCAAGATGTATGGGGAAATGGAAACTTTAGCGAGTTCCTCGGTGACGATTTCCACAGACATGGTGGTTAATAGAACTTAGATATGAGCATATGCGCAGTACAGGTGATGGAAGAAGATGGCCGATCAGCTATCTGGTTGTGATTTCTATGAAAAAGAAAATTGATACGAGAAGAGTTTACGAAATGTGAATATATGGTTTGCTTTCAAATTATGATGATGTTTTTGCACGGAAGCACAGAGCCAATGAGACAATATTGGGTGTAGAATAAGCGGCAGGAAGAAAGGGCCAACAGCCAACTAGAACATGAGGAGTCGCCAATTCAATAAAATTCTCCGCAGTTCACTCACATGTCATTACGAAGTAGATTCCACTTCTCAGATCTTGTAGAGCCCCTTCAACCGGTTGAATTCAGTCCGAGGAAGAACTTCCCCGAACGAAACCTTGTCAGTGGGAGTCAGAGAAATGAGCCTAGATTCCGCCTCCGACCTCTCCCTCTTCTTCATCTGGTCGCCATAGCGCCAGAGACTCCAGATCATCTCCTCTTCTCCCAATTCCCTATCATTCTTCAGCTTTCCCAAATAAACCACCTCCGACAAGTCGTGCAAAATGTTGGCGGTGAGCCCCCACACATCGTAGATCTTTTCATTGGTTGTGGAGTCTCTGCGGGAGCCCAACTTGCCCCAGCTCGTCAAGTCCTTCTTCCTTCTCTTAGTATGCGAGCAATCGCTATCTACTGGAGGAGTTTGAGCTCTTTTATCCACCTCATCCACAGACTCACCATCCTCTGAGAGTTCCGATGCTGAAATATCGTCAAATCCACGGAGCCAGCTCACTTCCTTGTCGTTTGACTGGAGAAAAGTGTACGATCTCAAATGCCATGGAATGCCACCCCACTTAATCAAATAGTGGGTTCTCTCGAGTGCCTCGCGTGGAAGCTCATCCGACGCTGGAAATAAAAAGTCCCGAAGCGGGCACGAAAAGATACTGGAGCTCTCGCCGGGATTCACGCGAAGCTTCAAGTTGTGCAAAAGATCAGGTTCCGACAACTTCAGATCGAACCTCATGAATCCAATGCATGGTCTGACGGCAGAAAACGTCCGAGACAAGTAGCACGGCAACTCAGCGACGTGGTCGATGGTAAAACCGTAGTTTTTCATGAGGAGTTTGTTGTCTTCACTGAGGCCGATCTCCTCGCTCATTTCACGGCGTGCAACTTGCCACGGCAGCTCATGGGCAGTATCAGCCTTTCCTCCAGGCAACGAGATGTGGCCGGGGAAGTTGCGGAGTCTGGACGAGCGTTTGGTCAACACCACCCGTAGTTCGCCAAACTGGCCCATGAAGAGAAGAATGAACACCGAGGCTCGCCGCGCCACGGGCAAACGGCCCCAGATGGAGGTTGGCAGCGACTGAAAGTGCCTGGGCACGAAGCGCCTGATGTTTTCTAGGTATTTTTCTTCCATTTCGGGAGAAAGAGTGGTGGAAGAAGAAAGTTGTTGGGGCCGGGCAGGATCACGTGAAACCTGGAGAAGCCGGAGTTGTGGAGGGAATGACCGAGTCAGGGAATGTGAGAAATGGGTGTAGAGTAGAAAGGGTTATGATGTTGTGGGAATTTGGTTTAGATTTTGGGTCTTCACTGCGCCAATGTTGCCAGATCGGGTTCTTTGGCTGAAGTGTGGAGTGGCTGCGAAAGTGTCCAATGACTGGAGTTGAGATCTAAGAGTGTTGGCGGGGCCCCTATATATACAAGTCGGGGAGAATTGGGAAACACAAGGTTGGTATTATATTGCGATACTGACGAATAGAGGAGAATAGAGAAGCGATTGGGTAGTGTTCTTCTTTTTTTTTTCGGTACGTTCGGCTGTGGATCTCAGACTTGGCTTTACTGTACACTATCTTCACTAAACTAACACTCGTGTGAGTTGTGCGACATCTTCAATTGAACAAGAACATCTTACTCAACCTCTACTCTCTCAACCTCTACTCTCTCAACTTCTACTCTCTCATACCTGATGCAAATCAATTCTATAATGTTTATGCTAGTGAGCTGCCTAGTCTCTCTCCAAGAGAACTGGCCACTGGTTGATATCAGCATTGTTGTAGATGATATCGTAGGTTGCCTCAAACAATGGAAACTCGGCCTGCAAGTTGTAGTTCTCCAACAACTCATGAACCTCCTTGGCAGTAATAATGCCCTGCGACGATTGGCCGTTCAACAACGTCTTCTCGGCCTCCCAAGCGTCCACCTTGTTCTCAATCATATAGCGTGCAACCTTGACGTTTCTGCCTCCAGAGCAGGTGGTGATCAAGTCAGCCACACCAGCAGACTCCTCGGTGAAGGTGGTGGACTCAGGAGCACTTAACCCCTTGATTCCAAACTTCTCCCAGTACGATGCAAAGTGGATGGTCTCCTTGATACCGATTCTCATGATAGCAGCCTTGGCGTTGTCTCCCCAACCGGCACCTTCAACAAATCCAGCAGCAATGGCAACGACGTTCTTCAACGCTCCGGCAATAGAGGCGCCAATCACGTCCTGGATGACTCTCACGTGGAAATACGTTCTGTGGAAGGCTTCTTTCAAGATGTACTCGTCAATGTCTTGTCCCTCGCCTCTGAAGTCAGAAGGAACGTTGTATGCGATAGAGGTCTCGGACCATCTGCCCTTGGCAACCTCGTTGGCGATGTTGGCGCCCGACAACACTCCACAGTAGATGCCCAAGTGGTCGGTGATGGACTGCGAAAGCAACTTGCAGCCATTGGCATCCACCTCCAAGCCCTTCAAGCACGAGATGGCTCTGGCGGTAGGCGAAACCTTGCCAGCCAATTGCTTGCAGATTCTAGGCAAGAACTGGTGAGGAATGTTGAAAATCAAGAGATCAGCACCCTTGACGGTGTCCACAATGTCGGGGTTAGCAACCAAGTTCTCTGGCAACTTGATACCAGGCAAGTACTTGACATTCTCGTGTTCGGTGTTGATGATCTCCGTCAAGTTCTTGCCGTCAACCTGTTCTTCAAACACCCACATGTTGACGTTCTTCTGGAAGATTTCGGGCTTCTCAGCACAGTTCTCAGCTACGAGCTTGGCGACAGCAGTGCCCCAGTTACCGGAGCCGATGATGGCGATCTTAAATGGAGTAGCGATATTATAAGGAGCGGTAGTCATTTTGATTGGTGAGGACATGAGAAGAAGGGGATTGGCCGACTTTATATACGACTCACTAGTGTTCAAAAGCAACGGATGGTGCTCAGACTACATGCAGAACGTTCCTGCACCAGTTTTTCCGATGAGAATGCACATAGCCATAAGCGCTGTGTCATTACATCATCTTGTGGCAATAGTAAATTCTCTGATCTTTCCTTTTGGAAGGTGGTCCAATAGAATTGGGCGGCCATTCTCACAACCTGGGCTATTTCTTTTTGTAAACTAAATCTCTGCTCTGCACAAACTTTGTGACTGCGAGATTTTCTGGACACAGCAATATCTTAGCCAAACCGATAATGTAGCCTCGATCAACCCTATCAACAGGCCTTCTGCAGGGCCCTCCAGAATATGCTCACTCAGATCCCTTTTTTTGGGCCGCTTGCACGCGCACACTTGCATCGATAAATCCATCCCACTTGATGTCCAACGATGTACTAATCGAGACACCGACAACAAAACCCCTAACGCTTCAGGCCAATCCCCAACGATCAGACACATTGTCGTCATGGAACATGAAGCATCCGGATTATTTCGTCATTCCTGCACTGTATCAACATTCTTGGTTCTGGTGACGTATCTTCGGAAAAACTAGCCGTCTAGACTCCGAACCATGGAACCCGAAAAGAAATATCACGAAGCATCCCAACTTATATCGAGTATCCAAACCTTAATCGCAATGGGTTGGGATGCAAAATGGCCTCAAATCAAGCGACCACATCAGGCAGAATGCTGATCAGTGGAAGTCATCGTCGTTTCGATAATCATCGTAGACTTCTTGCCATTCCTGGGGCATAATCCCCCTTTTCTTGGGTGGTCCACGAATCAACCACGTCTCGTTCTCTTCCCAATTCTGACTTTGCACCTGGCCTCCACTGATGATCTTAGCTGCTTGAAGTGGAGTCAAGTCCAAAGGCAACGACCCATCCTTTATGTGTGCCAATGGATCTGGTAGGTGACTGATAATGTTTTGGGACTCGTTGGAGAATCGAGGTGGTTCCTGTGTCTGTAATGGTGCTCCACTGAAGCCTTCCAGATGAACTGGTTGGTGATAGTCAGGCTGTGCCTCTTTCTCATGTCTGAGGGTATCGCTCAAGAGATCACGGATGTCTTCTCCCGAGGATTTCTCCACCAATTTGTCTCCCTCTTTGGATATTTCAACTTGACGCGTGGAAATCAGAGACATGAGCTTGAGGAAGTCGGACTGGTGGAACTTCGATGATGTCTCCTCCGACGCCAAACTTTTCTCGGAAATCATCGACTGCTTGACCTGACGAGCTGCCTGCGCAAACCTTTCCTTCTCGAGTTCATCAGATTCCATGTCGTCGAGTTGTTCCACGGACAGCTCGGACTGCATCATTTCCTTCTCCAACCGATCGAAATGACTGTCGAACTTTGAGTTGTCCATGTCGGCCGACCCGCTAATTTGCATGCTTGTCTCGTGTTCCCGGCCAAACTGTCTGAACTGCTGATCAAGCCCTAAGGTAGGCCCATGACTGTGAAATTGATTCTGAAACTGGTTCTGGTGGAGACCCTGCAGCATATGGTGAGACTGCTGAGCCCCATGCTCCTGCTGGAGTTTATGTTGCATGAACTGGTTGTGCCAGTCTGATTTCGGGGCCCTTGACTCTGGCTTTTGTACATTATTGCCGAGAGTTAGGCTATTAAAGTCTTGCACCCAGGCCTGGTGCCCCATCGCACCCATCTGTGGGAGCGGCAGACCGTTCACGTGCTGATGCATTTGTGGTCTATGGGCAGCAAACTGAGGCTCAAAGGAAACGCCACCGGTGTTAAACCTCTGGAAGTCCTGATTTAGGTTGCTATCAATTCCGCCGTGACTACGAAAGCCGTTTTGCTGTGTGTGACTTTGACGACCAGAAAAGTCATTCTGAAGCGAAGAGTCTCTCTGGGTATGCTTGGATAGCTGTGATAAGGCGTTAGAAGGTCCACAGCTAGCGTCCATGGTTGGATGATTGTGATTAGTCAGTAAATGGGTAAACAGCCAAATAAAATGTGGCAACTGGGTATTCAGAATGTATTGTAGTGTTTCCACAAATGATAGGAAAAGATTTGTGAATGAAATATGAGAATAATATGAGAGGAATATGAGAGAAGTGGAAACAGATGGTTGATTCCTTGAGTTCATATGGAAAAAATTGGCCATGATCTTCCTCGGCCCGGATTGCCTGCAGGACAGACGCTTTTGGTGGGAAAGAAGTCTCCACCTAGTGAAGTTTGGGATGAGATCAATAATAGAGATAGTTCCATTCTGAAAAAGGGGATACATCGCGGAGAAGCTATCCACACTCTTTAGATAAATGAAATCATGCAAAATTTAAAAATTGAAGATGACATCCCGATCACGGTCATCCTTTCCAGATTAGTCTCCAATTTCCGATCACTATCGCGATTTCGCATCCACCTCTATTTCCGATCAATGTCACCAGAAACATAATGTGATCCACCAGCTGGATCGGTCGATATTTTGCTTTGCTTTTTGCAATCCTCACCTTCCATCCCCGAACCTCTACGTTTTTCTATTTCCACCCTTCTTCAGTCGTACTCTCAAATAGCTCGTGATACGCCTCGCCTAGAAACTCGTGGACATTGGATGTCTGCATGGCTCGTTTGTATTTCTCGAAGGCCTTGAAACTGGCCAATCTTACCAAAGAGCAAGCGGCAAAAACCGCCAAGATCGACAGGTCGTCTTCACTTAACTTCTCTTTTGGTACTCCCCAAAATCCAGCATTATAGTGGTGTGCCCAAAGTAGCAATGTAGCTATTGATCCAGTCAATGTGTCGCCCTGGCCGCCGACTCTTCTAACAGACCCCGTCATGTTGTTAATGAGAAAACTTTCGTTGCGAGCAATCACTTCATTCTCGCCTTTTCTCACCACAATTACGCCCCCCAACGTCTTCGAGACACGCTTGGCGGTCTCAATGGTGTCAGAATCATCAACGGACAACGCGCTGCAGATTCTACCGAATTCCACCACGTTGGGCGTTATTACTGCCTTGCTATAGCCCAGGATGATCAGAGGCTTGATTGAGAGCAAATATAGCGAGTCTGCGTCGAGAATCACCGGCTTGTTGGCCACCTTGATCTCTTCTAATATGCGTATGAGCGTCTTGAGCATCAACGGGTCGCGGCCAAATCCAGGGCCGACTATGAACATGTCGATTCTCTCCACCAACTTCAACACCTTCGGCAAGATATGTTTCTCGATGACGGCGTCCAAATCCTCCATCTCCAATGCCTCTTCAAGAGGTTTAGCCTGCAACTTCTCCCACAATTCCCGAGGCGCAAATCTCTCCACCTCGGGGTTCAGAGTATCATACAAGTATGGGTGTACCATCAAATCTGGAGAGTAACCCTTGATGATGGTAGCAGCTAGCTTTTCACATACAATATGGCTCAAGTCGGCACCTACCAAAGCTGCCGAATGACTCGAGAAGAATGGCGCCCCCGTGTAATCTTCACAGCCTCCGAAAACTGCAACTTTGCCTGCTTGGCCCTTATAATATGAGGGCTTCAAAGGCTGAATTAAAGTGCGGGCCAACACGAGAAGTTCCTTTTGTGATTTTCCTCTGAGCATGGCGATGGAGGTTGCAATGTGTAATCAAAAGTTTTCAATCGTTTAAATGTGGTTTGTTCTAGACTTGCTGGTAACAACTGGTTATGTGTGGGGCAATGTATAGTGCGCTCACTATGAAGTCTTGATAATTGAAACTGAGTAGATACGCAAGAGGGAAGGAAGAAGAGGTGAAATTGAAAAAGGGAAGTAATTCGATTTCCATGAATGAGTTGGTAATGTTTTTTATGTTCTTTATAGTTGGTTTATTTCCGTATTTTCAGATTCCGTTTGTTCCTTGGTTACATAGTGTAAAACTAGTGTACAGTTACCGAACTTTCCGACTGCGAGAGGAAGCTCAATATTATTGCTACCAACCTTCCAATGTAGAAATCTACCATTCCCATCGATGAGAAATTCTGTCCGTTATTTCTTTATGTCAAGTGGATCCCTCTTGCGCTATCTGCTTGTATTATCACTACCAGTACACTCCGGAAACATTTCTACATCAGACATTTGCGACTTTATACTAGTCTCTCCCATCCTATTGGATAATACACCCGTACATCTCAAGGTATGGCCCTGTGTGGATTGGGCTCTGCAGACAGTCCCACTGTTTGTTGACAGCAATGTCGGAAAATTGCGGCAATCTGGAAGGATTTCGTTGGCAATGTATTAAGCAAAGGCCAATTTGAAAGATAACTTCACAACCGCCAAGGCAACTACAAGCACCTGTGTATGGCAGACTTCCTCAAGTTTCTAAAAACCACAACCCAATAGAAACGAGTCCTTACTATCTGCAGTATAGCCAATTTCCATATATAACCTCGGCGTTCCAGCCATTCCACACCAACCAATTGCAATATTCCCTAAGTATGTCCATCGTCAGACACTCTTCAAAGTTTATTCTCCCAGTCTTAGGTGCTGCCACCGCTGCAGGATTGGCCTTCCACTTCTCTGGTCCAAAAATCTACAACGAGCCAAGTAAGACCTTCAAAGGCGACAACGAATGGGTCGACTTGAAGTTGAAGGACTCTTGGAACATCTCAGGAAACACCAAGCACTATGTTTTTGAGTTGGCCAACCCAGATGACGCATCTGGTTTGGTCACCGCATCTTGTCTTTTGGCCAAGTACGTTACCCCAAAGGGAAGCAACGTGATTAGACCATACACTCCAGTTTCCGACGTAAACCAGAAGGGAACCATCGAATTCGTCATCAAGACCTACCCAGAAGGTAAATTCTCCAAGCACGCTTACGGCTTGAAGCCTAACGATACCGTTTCGTTCAAGGGACCAATCGTGAAGTGGAAGTGGGAGCCAAACCAGTTCAAGCATATTTCCTTGATTGGAGGTGGCTCTGGTATTACTCCATTGTACCAATTGATCCATGAGATCAGCAAGAACCCAGAGGACAAGACCCAGGTGGACTTGTTCTACGGCTCGTTGACCAAAGACGATATTTTGATGAAGGACGAGTTGGACAAGATTGCTGCTGAGCACAAGGACCAGATCAAGGTGCACTACTTCCTTGACCAGGCTCCAGAGAACTGGGAGGGTCACACTGGTTTCATCACCAAGGAGTTTTTGAAGGAGCACTTGCCAGCTCCATCCAAGAACGCCAAGATCTATGTGTGTGGACCTCCAGGCATGTACAAGGCCATTTCTGGTAACAAGGTTTCTCCAACTGACCAGGGTGAAGTCACCGGTCACTTGGCGGACTTGGGATACACCAAAGAGAACGTCTTCAAGTTCTAGATAGAGTAACGGAAAGAATCCTAAGCGGTGAGTTCAAAAGCTTCAAGCTGAGTTTTGACTAGAAGTAGACTGTAGCGATATTCGCAATGATTCCCATATTGTTAAGCACCTTTGAATATTCTCAGATGTATTCTTTATTCTCCATGCTCTCCATTTTTCCAGTCAGATTGATGCCCAGACCCCGTCTGTATGATGCGCATCGAACATTTCAAGAACCACTATAATGTCCGTGAAAATAGCAGTTGAAGGCTGCTGTCATGGAGAATTAAACACAATATACAAGTCTCTTCAGCCGGACACAGAACTTCTCTTCATCTGTGGAGATTTTCAGGCACTTCGAAATAATGCTGACCTCCACACGATCAATGTGCCTCAGAAGTACTTGCGCTTGGGAGACTTTCACGAATACTATCTGGGCCAGAAAAAGGCTCCAGTGATGACAATCTTCATTGGGGGAAATCACGAGTGCCTGCTGTACTTGCGAGAACTTCAATACGGTGGCTGGGTGGCCTCTAACATCTACTACTTGGGATCTGCTGGAGTTGTCTGGTACCGGGGCCTTCGAATCAGCGGATTCAGTGGGATCTGGAATTCAAGATCCTTTTCTTTGTGTCTAGGCCAGAACGCTCCGAAATACCCTCTACCGTATCTGCAATCCACCATCCGATCGATTTACCATGTGACGCCGAAGGAGTATTTGAAGATTCTTCTTAGTGGACCAAGTGATATAGCAATAAGCCACGACTGGCCGCAATGGGTATGGAAATGGGGAGATAGCAAGCAACTTCTTCGCCACAAGCCATATTTCAGAGAAGATGTGAATAGTGGGCGTTTGGGGTCACCTTTGGCCAGAGAAGCATTGGCACTCCTAAGGCCACGATATTGGTTCTCACTGCATCTACACACGAGATTTACAGCGAGAGTTCAACATGGTAGTCCCCGGAAGAGAGTCAGGACTGAGATACCAAAGAATTCGGATGAGCTACTTTTGGATATGGACGAAGAAGTGGATAATAAAGAAAAAACCTCCGAGTCTTCAGATAGCGAGAACATCAAACCGGAGGGCTCTGAAAACTTCGAACTTGATTTGGACATGGATAATGTCGATTTGGGTTTTGACAGCAAACACAATGGGGAGAAGTTGGAGTCGAGAAAGAGAAAATTAGCGCACTCTCGAGAGACGCATTTCCTCGCATTGGACAAATGTTTACCAAGAAAGAGGTTTTTAGAATTCATGACCATCGAGGTAGTCCTGGATCATTTGTCGAAGAACTTAGAGAACTCAGAGAAGCTCTTCTACGATTCTAGATTTCTAGCGATTCAGAAAGTTGTGGAAGATTTCGTTGCGACAAATCCACGGATCTTGGAAGATATTGGTCCATCTAATCTTTTACGCGTGTCCAATATAAGCAATCTTTTATCGGAGCTTGAAGAGAGTGTTGCATTTGCAGAGAAGAAGTTGCTTTCTATTGATCTCGAAGTCCCGGACAACTTTGAGGTTATCGCTCCCATTGAGAACGACATCGACTTGCAATATTGGCCCAGCAATCAGACGAAGGAGATGTGCGAGAAATTTAAGCTTCCAACACCCGATCTCGAAGGATTTTGAGAATATTCTACCAAGTTTGATCGGTGTGAATGAGAAAATGACTGTGGGCCCCAATTTGCTGCGAAATACTGACAAGACTCTCAGCAAGAATCTCAACATCCACCCAGGGTTATCATCAACCCCTCAGACACCACAAAGATTCCACTACCTTGTGTTGGCAACAACCAACATTTCAAAAGTTTGTATGGATATGTAGTTCGCGTTTCGACAAGAAATCCTTCTTCATTATCATGACCCGGAACATACAGTCTGGATATTTAGATACACAACGACCACATCGTCATGTCAGTATTCAACTTCATTGCGCATTTTCTCAAGGAAAATGGCTATGATGAAACCCTCAAGACTTTAGAAAAAGAACATGGAAGTCAAATATCCACTGATTTGCCACTTGACGAGGCATTGACGGATATCATCACCGATCGAATGAAGTACCTCACTACGCAGCCTTCCCCAGATTCCCAACACGATAATTGGCTCGTTAAGGATCTAGCACAGATCAAAGCTTCTCAATTCAAAGAGTGGTCGGCACCTTATCCGAACAAATTTGAAGAATTGGCCACCCTCAATGACTTGGTGATCAGTTCAGATGTCTTCCGCACTAACGATAAAGCCTACTTTATTGGGGGAACATCGGGGAAGAGCTTGGTTGTTTTAGATCTAGAAACTGGAAGGAACGTTCTCGATATCCAAGATGTCATCGGAAAAGCTGTTATTCGTCGTATCGTTGTTTCTTCTCAGTATGTTCTTTTGTGTGGAATGAATGGCAAGGTGTATGTGGGATCATTTTCTGACGGAGTGGACAGCTTTGATCTTGTTTTTGAAGAACAAATTCATGCTAGATTGATCACAGATGTTAAGGTAGTCCTGTGGAATAATGAGGATCATTTAGTGACGATGGGGTGGGACTTTCTTGTGAAAGTTTGGAAAATCACATCGAAGGGCCTTGAGCAACTTGGAGAACCTTATAAATTGGCCAATCAGGGAACATGCTTCGACGTGTGCGTATACAAGGATATTTTATACGTGACTGTGGGCAAGAACGAAATCACACTCATGGATGTCCTTCGAATGGATGGATCTCAACAGCTTCAATTGGACTGCCGCATAGCACTCAATGATGCTGAGTTCTCAGCCTCTGGATTTACACCCATGTGTATTCGAATTCTCAACCAGGGTGGTTATCCTTTGGTCGCAGTTGGCACCTCTCAAGAGCCATTCATGAGAGTTGTTATTGTGACGCTAAAGGATGTAGGGTCCGAAGTCGCAGACATTAAGAGAAATCAGATTATTGCCAACATCAACACAATGTCACCTCAAGACAAGTATAGTCAAGCCAATATTGAATGGAGATACGATGGCAGTGGGCTCTGGGTTATGGGAGAGGATGGAACTATCCGTGGGCTCGATATCTTAAAACAGAGTGTTGCATTGGAGCTCAAAGAACACGAAGGTCGGATCAAGTCATCCACTACTTTTGAGGACGTAATTGTGACATGTGGAACCGACAAACTGATTCTCAAGTGGATTCACGAGTGATCTAATGGTAGAGAAATCTTATAGAAAAGCGATATAGCAATTTGAGACAATGAAATGAGAAGAAAGATTTGGTGGTGATAAGGACTGGATGAGAACCACAACCACACTAAGACGATTAGGTTACTACTGGTGGCTAATTGAGATTGGCAAAATTAGAGATGGTATGGACTACCAACAGTAATGCGGCATTGTACATAGAATACCTTGGGTTGCAATGTTCTCTCTTTTGAAAAGTACATTAAAAAATTTTGTCACACCTATTGTCTCTTTCTCCAGAAAGTGTTCATCATCTCAAACAAACACCAGCGTTGGAAGATATGCACGGTCTCAAAACCACAACCCCGAGTCTCTGACTTCCATACAACAGGACTGTCGTAAATATCCCTTCATTCCCCTCTGGTAGTCACGGATAATGCTGCGAAATAACTGCTATCGGTGAACAATTCACCCGGTCTGTGTGCAGGTGTGGGGTTTTCTTCCGCGCAAGCGATGGTATGCGGAGTCACAGTTATCCTCGGGCCGCCAATTCTCGGTTTGTAGAAATTAGTGGAGCTTTTGAAGTGTTATAAAACCCATTCCAATCCCTAAATTCGGACATTATTGAAAACTTTCGATCTTCATTCTTTTGTGTTGTTGCCAACGTTTGCCCCACGTCTGCACTTCGCTAATCTCGCATCAATTCTCAGCCTGGTTATCGGTAGGCTCTGCAGTTGAATACACCTATCAAAGGAATTAAAGAACTACCTTTATCATGCCCACGCTTTCACCTCTTGAAAAGGCAGCCAGTGGAGCCATGGCCTCGGCTATCGCTAACACCTTGGTGTATCCGTTGGACTTGAGTAAAACCATCATTCAGACCCAGGTCAAAAAGCACAAGCCAAACGCCGAATCGGGCGAAGAAACAGACTACAACTCCACTGCAGAAGACTCGGTGTTCATTCAGAGAGACAAGGCAGACGGTTTGAAGTACAAGAGCACGTTGGACGTGTTGCAAAAGATCTATGCCAAGAAGGGGGTCTTGGGCTGGTACCACGGCTTGCTCCTGTCGGTTTTGGGAACCGCTGCTCAGAACTTCTCATACTTTTACTGGTACACTGTCGTCAGGCGTGCGTATGCACAATTGGCCAAAAAGACTGCTTCCCACAAACACCTGACACCGGTGGAATTGTTCTTGGGTGCTTTGGCTGCGGCCATTTCCCAGCTTTTTACCATGCCAATTGGGGTCATCACGACCCAGCAACAAACAGACAAACACCATCGGTCGTTGTATACCTTGGCCAAGGAGATCTATGTCCAAGACGGTATTACTGGATTCTGGAGGGGATTGAGCGTTTCCATGGTGTTGTGTATCAACCCATCCATCACATATGGCTCGTACGAGCGGTTGAAGCAGATCCTCTACAACGACAAGGAGTTTTTAGGGCCATTGGAGAGTTTCAGCATCGGCATGTTGGCTAAGTCCATGGCCACATTGACTACTCAACCGTTGATTGTCTCGAAGGCCATGCTTCAGAAGAAACTGCAAAAGAAACCTGAAGGTAAGACTGATTCCAAGATGGTCTGGGACCCAGAAAACGACGACGAAGAGGATGTCAAGTTTGATCTGTTCGTCCAGGCGTTGGCTCACTTGTGGAAGACTGAGAAGCTCAACGGTTTGTACAAGGGGATTGCTCCTCAATTGTTGAAAGGAGTTATTGTCCAGGGAATGTTGTTCATGTTCAAGGACCAGATCGACATGTTGTTTTTGCTTCTTTTGAAGATGATCAAGGCAAGAGGCAGGGCCCAGTTAACGAAGGGCTAGTTATAGATTGTTCTACGGTTAATGCTGAAAGGCTGATTAGTCGAGAAGAATAAGAAGATAAAGTAGTTGAGCAGAAACCATGGAGGGTGGTGTCATGGAGTATTATTTATTTGTTGACAATATAAGCTGCAAATAGGCTGCAATTAACTTCACAACAATAAACACCAACAATACGCGCGCACCTCAACTATATCCACCTGACTTGATTCCCAAGGTAGTGCCGAACATAATCAGGGCTTGCGCCCTAAGCACGTGATCATACATTGGGCTGCCCACTCATTATCCCGCGCCCTCAGACGATCTCGATATGTAACCTGCAGAACGATTTTGAGGTCACGTGCTAGGCAGTCCTCGCTGGCGAGAAAAAATCTATAGAAAAAACTCAAACTTTTTCAATCTCATCTTCCTGATACTGATCAATCATGGGTAACGGTAAACCAAGAGGTCTTAACTCGGCCAGAAAATTGAGAGTCCACAGAAGAAACAACAGATGGGCTGACCAATCTTACAAGGCCAGATTGTTGGGTACTGCTTTCAAGTCCTCTCCATTCGGAGGTTCTTCCCACGCCAAGGGTATTGTGTTGGAGAAGATTGGTATTGAGTCCAAGCAGCCAAACTCCGCTATTAGAAAGTGTGTCAGAGTTCAATTGATCAAGAACGGTAAGAAGGTCACTGCTTTCGTGCCAAATGACGGTTGTTTGAACTTTGTCGACGAGAACGACGAGGTCTTGTTGGCTGGTTTCGGTAGAAGAGGTAAGGCTAAGGGTGATATTCCAGGTGTCAGATTCAAGGTTGTCAAGGTCTCTGGTGTTTCCTTGTTGGCTTTGTGGAAGGAGAAGAAGGAGAAGCCAAGATCGTAAACGGTTTGTCTTCCAGAAAACTGTATAAACTCCCAATTCATAATAGTACGATTAATTCGTGTAGACTACGTAGGATAGTATGTGGTCTTTGTTTGACATTGTATTTGGAGGTTTTGTTGTGACATTTTACCTTTCCACTCCTTCTAGTTGTCTTCATGTTACAATGAGTTCTGGAGGATATGAGAATCCGATGTTAGGTTCGCCTACCAATTTGTCTCCTTTAATCTATTCTGCTTTCGCTCTATCCTTCTTTAGTTCTATCCTTCTTTAAAATCTCACCTACTCATCCTGCTTAATTCTTCAATTCAATATTTTACATAGACAAGTTCTTACCCTCAATCGATGGGCCAGACTTCTTGACAACCTTCTTTCTGGAATTGGTCATCTTTCTGTTGATCCGGTTGAACATCTCTCCTGATCCCTTCTGCTGTCTCATCAACAAGCTTGGATCAACCTTAGGAGCAATCTTGTACGCGGTGGTTCTGGCACTAGGAATAGCGGCACGGTTTCTTCTTTCAGCCTGCTGTTCGTACAAGGTCTTGACCTCCTCAGGCTTGCTCTTTCGCAGCGATAGTAACTTGTTGGTGAACTTCGACTTGTTGTAGTCGTGAAACCGGATGGTTCTGTCCTTGTACGAGTCAGATTTATTCAAGATAGGCCGGGTCCAGTCTCCAATCAACCGATCGACGATTTTCTTTAAGTTGGGCTCGGTTCTTTTGCTTCTCTGGTAGAATACCAACACCTTGCCGATTCCACTGGCCACCAAGTGGTCTGTTTTAATGGGCAATGTAGTTAACGACTGCATCAATTCTTTCTGAATCTGGTATGCTGGCATGGATGCGTCAGGCAAAGGCTCAAGCCATAATCGAACTGCTTCAAGGAGATTGTTATCCAAGATGGAGATGGCCAAATCGGCTTTAGACAACGTGTCCATTACCACCTTCAAAAGCTTCAATTTCTCGGTGGCAATCTGGCCCTGGGAATTCTTTTCCACATCCAAATTGGCGGCCTCAATCATCATGTTCTTCAACTGGTCGATCTTGTCATCCTGCATTCTCTCCAAATCATCTTCGTCCACCCTTCTCTTTCTGACAGTTTTCGCCTTGACTGCTGATGTCATTCTCTCCTCCAAGAGTCTTCTTTTCCTGGTAGCTGGATCTTCATTCGAGTAGTCGATCACTTCGTTCTCGGCATATTCATCCTGAGCGGGTTTTTCAGCCGTGTAGTTAGGCAACTCTGCGACCTGCTTGGTCCTTTTCCGAATGTTCTTTTTTCGAGTGGAGTTGCCCTCTTGTGTTTTGTGGCTTTGCATGCTGTAGATTTGATCATCGTCGTAGTCTTGCTCCACTTGTCCGCTTGTGTCCTGATTGGAATCAAAATCGTCATCTCCGTTACTGTCGCCTGCTGCCTCCACGGCTGTTGGGTTTTCTGTGCCTTCTCCTTCCACTGCTGCGTCGTCATTCGACTTCAAAAGTTCATTATCCTCTTGGTCCTCGATGTTGCCTTCATCTACCTCTGGAGGGAGCTGCTGGTCGTCCTGCACCTGCTGGTCTGCCTCCGTTTCAAACTGCTGAACCTGCTCTTCCTGGAGCAAATCAGCTTCCAGAGACATTTGATGGGTATAGAATTTGGATGTTAGCGTTCATAGTCTTGATGGAGTTTGTGGGAAATGTCGCATGAGCGCGACATTTTTGTCTTGCACTTGTGGCTGAACAGAATACGTCCGTTCAGAGTAAATGAAATTGTTCCTGTTTCTATTCACACCCAGAAGACCATCCAATTCACTTTATCATACTCAATTTCCCAGAATGTGCCCGTTTTGTCGAGGGCAGTTTGTTCCTGGGGTAGCCTGATGTACGGGTGTTTTTCGCGAGCCACCAAATGTCAAGATTATTGCCAGCGACATGTACTTCTAGGTCCTAACATGTCCCAGTACATTGGCAAGACCATCTCATTGATCTCCAATAAACAGCTCCGCTATGTCGGACTTTTGGATAACATTAACGCCGAGGATGCCACGGTGTCGCTCAAGTCCGTGCGGTCTTTTGGTACCGAAGGCAGAATGGCCCAAGAGGGCCAACCAAACATGGAGGTGATGCCTGGAACGGACATCTACGAGTATGTGGTGTTCCGTGGCTCTGATGTGAAGGATTTATCTGTTTTGGATATCCCAATTGAAGAGGTGAAGCCGCAGGTTCCTGCTTATTACCAGCCACCAACTTCTACTCAGCAGCCGCCAACAAACGCCTCTCAAGCCCCCGCTACTACCACTGCAGGTGCTAATTCTCCTAGTAATACCTCTGTGGCTCAGCCAGCACAGAAAGCTGCGGCTGCTGCTGAAACTGGGGTGCCTACATCTGAAAACAAGAGTCAGCAGTCTACTTCTACAGAATACGAAAAACCAACCAAAACTGGAACTTCGCCTGACTCTCAGGCACAAACTGCACCACAGAAAATAGAATCAACACAAGCGAGAACTTCTGTTGCACCTCCTAAGCCAGGCAATGCGCCAAGAAGTTCCAGCACGAGCTACGACACAGCTTTTGACTTCGAAGAGGCAAACTCGCGATTCGAAAAGGAGAGACAGGAGCACCACCAAGATAAGCCCGTGTATGACAAGAAATCATCGTTTTTCGATGGAATTTCGACAGATCTGAGAGGCTCGATGAGATGGAACGAGGAGAAGTCGCTCAACATGGATACGTTTGGTCAAGCCTCGGTTGGAAGAGGAAGGGGAAACTTCAGAAGTAGAGGAAGAGGTAGAGGAAGGGGAAGAGGCAGAGGACGTGCTGAGGCCAAGCCTGAATGGGCGTAGAAATAGGAATCAATCGGAGATATGAGGAAAAATCGAGCAGTAGAGGTTAAGGTAGGAATGGAAAGGTGCGGGAGTTTAGAGATGTCAGAAATATGATTAAATTCATGACCAGCTAAACCGGATAGGAGTATGAATTGTACTTCGCTGACTCAAATCTATTGAGTTTCATCCTCTTTCATACTCTCAACAATTGTCATCCTCTTCACTTTCCATAATGTCCATAGTCTCCAAAGTGTACTTACTTTCGTATTTTCGAAGTTTCCCTTTTCTTTATATCTCTAGATTTCCTCTCTATTATTCTGTGGAGAGTTCATCTCTGTCTCTGTTTCTGTTATCTCCTTGGTGCCGTACGCTCCTCCACACAATCATTTTGCAACCACAAATCTCACAATCTCCCATTGCCTACCACATGTATACGCTCATCGACTCGTTTGTCGTAGATGGTATCATCAACCAAAGAATCAAGTTGGATGTCCCGCTTAACTACTCCAACTTTCTGAAAGGCAAAATCACCGTTGTTGCTAATATCGTCCAGAAATACGACCTGGCCATACATGTCGACTCCAAGGTGGTTTTTCCAGCTGCCTTAAAGCCAACTGCGTACTTGCAAGGTGGTCCGGGCTTTCCATGTGCTCTCTCCTTTTCCAATCCTGGTTTTGACAAGGTTTTGTTGGAAAAAGGTTATCAGGTGGTGTTGTATGATCAGAGAGGAACTGGACTCAGTACTCCGATTGAGGTTTCGACATTGGAGACCGCTGTTCCAAAGAAAGAGGGTGAGCTGGATGAATCCCATGGTGACCGTCAGCTCGACTACATTTTAAACTTCAGAGCTGACAGTATAGTGGAGGATATGGAGGAGATCAGAAAGACGCTTTTTGGCAAGAAGAAGTGGCTGCTTCTTGGCCAGTCCTTCGGAGGATTCTGCTCTTTCACATACATGTCGCGGTATCCTGGCTCTTTGGAAGCCGTCTTGGTCACTGGTGGAGTCCCTCCCATCGGACACACCGCAGATGATGTCTATGAACAAACATACAAGCGAACTACGGAGAGGAACGTTCACTACTACCGCAAGTATCCTCAGGACGTAAAAAGGGTCAAGCAAATCTTGGCCCATTTGAGCCAGAATAATGTCTCGTTGCCCAACGGAGGAAAACTTTCTGTCGAGAGATTCCAACAGTTGGGAATAAAGTTTGGAGGGTCCGGAGGAACAGACAGTTTGCACTCACTTGTAACGGATTTCTGGTGGGCATTAGAGACCTCGGGATCGCCAACGTACGCTGTGTTGAATCAAATCCAGAGCGAATCTTCATTTGACACAAATGTCATTTATGCATTGTTCCAGGAAGCAATCTACTGCGATGGAGGCAGCTCTGTGGTACAGAAATCCGGTTGGGCCGCAGATAGAGCCAGATTTGCTGAAGGCAACGAGAAGTATATTTATTCTGCCACCTTGCACTCATCGCTATCGCCAGTGTATTTCACTGGTGAAATGGTATACAAGTCCATGTATGATGATTATGTGGAGTTGACCAAGGTGAAGAAGTTGGCATTTGCGTTACAGGAGAACACAAAGTGGAGCAAATTGTACGATCCTAATGTGTTGCAAGGGTTAACCTGGGAGAAGTTGCCGTTAGTGAGCACCACTTATTTCTACGACCAGTATGTGGACTTCCAGCTTACTATGGATGTGAAGGAGAACATTTTCAATGGAAACGGCAACATGAGACAATACATCACCAGTGAGTACTTCCACAACGGTTTGCGGGCAGATCCTGAAGGTGTGTTGGGATCTATGTTCAAGTTGCTCGAAGGAGAGTACGATTAGATAATACAGCATACATTGCCAGTTGAATTAGAATATATGTCCAAACCATTAGAATCCGAGAGTAAGCTCATAAACAGTAAAATATGCGTATCCATTAGAAATACGTGTTAGGGGCAAACCCAAGACGTCGGTGAGGTGGCTCGCCGGTTGCTCCCACAAACCAATTTCGTCCGTCGTTGTTGTAGGTCAAACTCACAGACTGCAAGTCAAACACAACCTCAATCTTATCTCCAGCAGCAAATGATAAGTCACCTGGATTTGCGCCTTCGAAGTCCTTTTTGGCCTCAAGCATTTTCTTTTCCAGGGTATTGCTCGATTCTGTTGCATGTTCCAAAGCCTTATGGAAGAAATTGTTTAACTCATGCAATTTGTACGAGATGGTGTTCTTACTATCGAAAACACTCCGTTGTTTGTAGTGCGGATCAAGATTAACCCACAGAGACGTATCAACGGGCGCTTCTTTGATTTCATTCTTAGCTGAATTGTAGAGTTTGATGATCTGCCTCTCAGTCCTATCTGGAGACCTGTCATCTGCCAATAAAATGCTGGATACCTCAGATGTTGTACCTGATTCGCTTTCTGTATCGCTGATAGAGCTTAAAGAGAGCTCAGAATCCGACTTCGAAGAGTAGGACTCTGCTGAAAATCCCAGTCCAATTATTGGTGTCACTGGACTTCCTGGAGAATTCACCGGAAGTGGAATGGGACGGCTATCATTTCTTGGAGGTAATGCCGGAGGCTTACGAGTCTCTGGACCTGCCGGACGCACCTCATCGTAGTTGAGTATCTTATGGGGGTGGTAGGTTTCTGAGATGTTCATATTCAGGTCCGAATACTTCGTGAAGGAGCGCAATGGATCTGCCATCGTCTGATTAGTGAAGACTCCATTTTGGATATCGCTTGCCTTGACTTTATGCAGCTTTTCCGTTACTTTCAGAGTCATCAGCGTCCATGCCTTGGCAATTTTCAGTGTCTTGTCACTGTTGTCGACCTCTTTGTCCACTAGTTGTGGGTCTTTGTCGTAGATGGTTTTGATGAACGATTCGATCTGTAGTCTCGTGGGAGTATTCTCCGTTTCCCACTCGTCGATGATCTGTTGATACGTTTTGCAGTCGCTATGTGTATCTTTGGAAGGTACACTTTCCCTTGATCCTGCTCCTTCGTCAGATTTTGTACTCTCCTTGGACTCTCGCCTATCCTTCACAGTGCTCACATACCCATGGAACACTGCGTGGTACCTCAAAGTTCTCTCGATCTCCTCGCAGATCTGATTCTGGTTGCAAATGATCCACTTGGTCAATTCCTCCACAAACTCCTCCACCAAAAGCAAAAATTCTGGAATCACCTTTTTCAACCTTTCATTTACATTGTCAAATAACGCTTTAGCGGATGAGAGTTTCGTTTCCAACAGAGTGAGTTCTTTTTGTTCCAGATCGCTCAATGGAGTCTTTCTTTTTGCCAACCGGTCGGTTTTCCATTCCAACTTGTCACACCTTGCCTTCTGCTTGGATCGAGCCTTTATCACCTTCATCGCATGCTTCAAATGTGTCCTGAGAGCCTCAGTTCTTATCTTCACCAGTTTAGCATTCGTCTGTGCCAAGTACAACACTCTTGCCTGCAATTGGTCCATTGTGGCCACGTAATTTGTGAGTTCGACCTGAATGCTAGGAATAAGCAACTGGCGCTCCTTGGGATGCACCAGAACCGATTCGGAGGTGAGTTGCAACCGATCAAACTCATCGTAATACACCTGGATATCTTTGAATGATAACGAGTCTTCACCAAGCAATTGCTGAAAGGCCCATGCTGAATTGAGAGTGCTCTTGAAGAAGTAGGGCCAGAAATTTGCCGCCATTCGGTGGGTTTGCCTTTCGAGAAACTTCATCGCCGTCATAATCTGCTTTACATCATGACCAAATGCTCCGATAAGCTCATCGTCTATGGAGGTGTCCTTGTGGCCAGTAAACTTGTGTTTCACGGTCGAACCCAAAGTTGAGCCTGCGTAGTGGATGTTTGTTCCCACATGAGCCAATCCCAGCTTGAGTTTTTCTGTCATGGCGTGGAGTGACTGTAATGTGGAGCTTACTGGAAGCTGCGGAACCAAATTGATTAGAGCTCATGCAGGCCAGAGGTTCTTTACTCGGAGCGAGGTGAACAACGGTAATAAAGAGTATGCAAGAATGCCAATAAATAAAAGCCAACAGAAAAAATCAAAAGACAAGCATACAAAAATGAAGACAGGCGCAATACAGTTAATGTAGTTAGTACAACTTCAGGCACAACTTCAAATACAACTTCAATCTTCAAATACAGCTTCAATCTTCAAATACAACTTCAATCTTCAAATACAACTTCAATTACAACTTCAATTACAACCTTGAATAGAACTTCAATTACAACCTCGAACTACAATTTCAGCTTCAATTTCAACTTCAATTACAGCTTCAAATGCAAGTACGATGCACTAAAGTTACGTTCCTGTCCATCCTCAAATTTTCCTTCCCACGACTTAGACATCTGGCCCCCCATCACCCCACGATTTTCTACACACCAGCCAAGACTTTTGGGACGGCCAAATTGCCCCACCCGCTTCCTTCATCTAGGCACCTGACTCGACCTTTGGCTGGCCTGTACGGGCCACTGCAGCCGAAGCTTTCCAGAAGAAAAAATAAATGGCCAAAAAATTCGCACACTATGCATGCGAAAGATTACTAACTGGCACCGCGGTCACTCCAGACAATCCAGTTTCTATTAATCTTCAACAACAATTATAGTAGTTCTCTCCTGTATCTCGGCCCATTGCCAAGCCTGATTTTTCCCTGTCCCAACGGTAACCTCAAAGTTGGCCCCACCCCTCACTGACTGCATCGCACTCGATGTACTCTTCTGGTGTGGATAGGGCCATTTATGACCGATAAGCCGTCAGCCGTTCTTAATATCCGGGAATATACACTTGGTGCTTGTTTTCTGTTTGAAATCTGACTAATTGCATGACACTGATCCGTCTGGCACTATTCACCACTAAAAACTATTTCTGCTGGGCATGATCTCGTCGGTGAAGCCTCTCCATCCACACGGTCCAAGGATGGCTGCGGTGGAAAGGGTTGGCGCTGGTATTCTGGAAGTTTCTGTCTCTGAAACTGGCTCTGAAACTGCTGCTTCCGAAGCTTCCGCCACTGAAGGTGGTGTAGATACTAAGATCGGAGCCGAAAGTGCCAAGATCCAACCTGTGAATGCTGCTAGTGCTGTTAATGATGTTACTGCTGGTGGTGTTGGTGGTGCTGGCACTGCTCAAGATGTTCTTCAAGATGCTAGTGCGTCAAAAGATGCTGATGACTCACAACACCCCCATCCTTGTTCTCTCGAGATCTCGAAATTAGTTGGTGTCGACTACGTCTACCTATCCAGCAAGCCCATCTTCGACGGAGCCAACGGGATCATCTACAGAGGCACCGACACTAATAAGTCTACGGTGTTAGTCATCAAAACAGTAAGAATCCAAAAAGACCAGCTGCTTGACATCTACAGACGGTCGGTTGTGCGAGAGTTTGAAAACTTGAAAAGGTGTGCTGCTTCCAAGCAGGTGGTGACCATAGTGGATTTGGCAGCCAACAGCCACTCGCTGGAATTATCGCTCATTGTCAAGCACTACCCGAACGGCGACTTGCTTGACTGTTTGTGCGAGCTCCGCTCCAAGAAGATCGAGCTAAATGGAAACTTGAAGAATGCCATCTTCAAACAGATCGTTCGTGGCGTCGACTTCCTCCATCGCCACGACATCGCCCACCGTGACATCAAACCCGAGAACTTCCTCATTGACGAATCGGGCATTATCAAGCTCAACGACTTTGGCTATTCTCTAGATGTAACCAAGATGGACGATCAGCTCCCTCTCAACGACTTGTCGTGTGGAACTCTATCTTTTAAGGCTCCCGAGCTCTATCAGATCGAGCGGTCTGTTAGCGAGAACCCTCGGTACGATGCGAGGGGGGTCGACTTCAAGATGGTAGATATCTGGGCCCTCGGAATCTTGGCTTTCCAGCTCTTTCTCATGTCCAAGCCATGGCAACATGCTAACGTGGTGACCGACTCCAAAAACGTGGTGGTGGAGAAGTACATCAAACACTACCCAGACAACGAAAAGCAGTTGATCAACTTGGTCAACAAGCTCAACGACCGCAACCATGGAGTTTCGTCCAATCCGGCGTTGTCTTTGTTCAAAAAGTTACATTACGATGCCAGAACCCTGGCTCTCGAGATGTTGCATCCGGTTCCCGAAAAGCGTTGTACCACAGGAAAGCTTTTGTTATCCAATTGGCTCATTCAGGCATACGCTGACCCCAAGGATTTACTTAAGATGATGCTGAAATAGATTAGATTCCGAATTAGAGCTCGGTTTCTTGGATGGGAGCGTTTGGTCTGGTTAAATGGCGGTGGAAAAATGGGTGAGATTCCCTTGGTACGAAGCTTTGGGGTAAGTTATGTATGTGCTATAGTTTCATTTCAAGGAGTGGAGCTCCAAGAGTTCCTAGATTCTTTGCAATTCTGAGTAGAGGGACTTCATGCTTCGACTTGATACTGAGTGATTGGTCAAGCCGACGTCCAAGAAACCAGTTATAATAGTACTTTATGTCATAATATTGCCAATGTCCATTCGCAATGCGAGACATCAATAACTGACATCTTGCAGTGAACTTCACTACAGTATTCCGTATACAATAATGCACCAGCCGTAATCGTATTTACCAAAATATACCGACGGACATGACAATGATAGATAACATAACCGCAATAAAAAAGATGAGTCGTAATAAAACAATTATTAGTCAGAGCAATGAAAGCAAATAATACACATGGAAACGAAACAAAGAGGAGTGAAACAACATGAGAGTAATTGGGTTACCTCCAGTGAGAACTGGTGAAAATGACGACGTTCGTAGCTTCCAACTAACTGTGATAGTTCAGATAGCCGTAGTTGCCAACACCATTATTAGTGCTGCCGTTTGAGGTGGATCCTTGCTGGTTAGTTGAAGTTCTTCTTGGATTTCCAGGGCCACGCACCCCCAATGGATTCTTGGAAAAAGAGAGTCTGATACCACCTTTGCCATTGCTTCCATTGGGTCTTGGCAATGCTCTACCGTACAACTCTGCCAACGCAATAGTAGCGTGGGCAACATCCTCAAACTCAACAAAGCACATTGGACCGTGATTATGGCTCGAAGACCCGGAACTAGTGCTGGATGATTGGTTCTTTGTTCTAAAGGACAAACGACGGAATCCCTTCTGTGGTGCAAACAAAGAGCGCAACTCCGCTTCCGTTGCATCTGGAGGCAAGTTACCCACATACAACGTGTTACATGGAGGGTTCTGATCTGCAGGATTAGCCGGAGGAGGGACCCGTGCAAGCAAAGAGAGATCTGGAACATCCTTTGCTGGGAGTCTAGCCGAAGAAGTTGGAGTGGTAGCCGAGACCGGTTGCGATGTGGTGGACAGTGCAGTTGGCAAGTTGCCAGATACAGAGCCTGAAGACAGAGGTCCATTGCGGTTGCCTGAGTTCGAGGGAATGGCTAAAGGTGCTAACGAGCCATTGGACTGGGTTGGACCCTGTGAGAGAATCGCTGCCACCGTCTGAGGCTGCAGCTGGCTGGAAAGGCCAGCCTGACCCAGGGAGGTGGAACCGCCGTTGAAGAAGGCCGAAGAAGTTCTTCTTCTGTCAGCAGACAGCAGGGATGATGGGGCACCTGATATCTGAGCTTGATTCTGCGGCTGCTGTTGGCTCGATGGTTGTTGCTGTGGAGCCTGATTCTGGACACCGTTCTGTGAACCCCAATCGAAACTGTTATGAACGGATGCAACTCCCGGGGTCTGAGGGTTAGACGAGAAGGAGATTCCAGCCTGTGGCTGCGAACCCCATGGATCGCGCACCAAGTTCTCATACTCGCGGGCATCAGTTTGTGATTCCATCATGAGCAACGACTTGCCGGTAAGATCGCTCAAGTCGATTGAGCCGGTACCCGCGGTGGAATTAGGGGTGGCAGCACCTGAGAATGGGTCGCTGAACAAGAAGCGCGAGCGGCTGGTTCCCACGGACTTTCTTTTCAGGAAGTTGTCAAAGCCTGGAGCGCCAGTCTGTTTTTGTTGCTGAGATTGCAGCTGTTGCTGCCCCGGTTGCTGCACAGGCTGGGACATCGGCTGTTGAGACAGCGAGGATATAGGATGCTGGGGGGGATGCAGGGACTGATGCTGAATTTGATGCTGGGAAGGAGAAATGCCGGCCGACGACAATCTCATGCTATCAAAGGCGGTAGCTGTGGTGGCTGCCTGGCCGGAGGAGTCAAAGTCCACCATCACGGGGCCAAAAGGAGCGCCAAAGATGTGTTTTCCATCGAGCAATTTGCCCGTGGTGACACAGGTGGAAAACGTTTTGAACTGAGCGGTGATGGTGTCATCGTGCAAGTCGATGGCTACGATATCATCATTGACAAGTGCAAAGATGAGGGCCGCCTCCCTGGGACTCAAGTCGGGCGGCAAATTCGTGAGCTTGAGCACGCTGGGTAGCAGTGGTTGCGAATGCAGAGTTTGCGGGTGGGAAATGGCAAATGACGTGGGGGAGAGCAAGCTGGGCGCCGACGGCCCGGTGATGGCGGTCATGGGATTGATCAACGAGCCGCCGGCAAACAGGACATTGGCTTCCGAGGTCATTGGGGAAATGCTGATGCGAAGGTGATGGGGATGATGCAAAGTGCCAACAGAAATCGGCAACGTTGGTCGCTTGGTGAATTAGTCGTGAATTAAGTTCAGGAGCAGTGGATTCTGCCACACTGGGTTAAAATGACGGTGGGCACTCTCTCGTGGAGGCAAATAGACGCTTGGGTTAGAGTTTTCTCTCTGGGTTCAACCGCCACAACTATTCTAGTGCGGGGCGGGACGAAAAAGAATTCGGCGTGGATTGGCGAGTGGTACTCGGGCGATGAAGGCACGTGTGTGAGAATTCGCTGGAAGGCGGGAGTTTTGTGTTTTGATTGTTCGCTTGTGATTGTTGGTGGAGTACACCGTATTTTTTTTTTTTTTGGTGAGGGCACCCGCACTATCGTGTGGTTACCGAAACCCACGCCCTCGTTTCGCCATCGGTTGCATGACCGGACCAATCATAGCGTGCATGGCACCACCGGTACATGCATGGAGTTACACCTCGGTTCTCGGGGAACGCGTAAATATCAGCACATGGAGCCAGCAACGGTCTAGTCCCCGTAACCCCTGATGCTGGCTTGGTGGCAAGGTAATTCTAGGGATTATGGTTTCAATCGCCCATTTCCCCGGTGTCCAACCCGATGGTGGGTGCTGGTGTACAGGTTTTCCTGCCCCATCCTCCATCGATGATTTTTCTTCGACCTGTAGCGTATCTAGTAGCCGTTTACGTGTACTGCAGGAAACGTGGTTGCTGGAGCCAACTGGAAAGGACAATTCTAACTTGAAGTCGGAAATTGAAAAGCTGGTGACTTGGAGGTATTGGCGAGTCTGTATGCTCAAGATTGGCCATTTTTCTTTGTTTTACTTGTGAGGGTAGTTTTAAGCCGCTCTTCAGGGGACCTTGTTTGATCGCATCTGTGAGATACATGGAACTTTCAGCGTGGACTAAACCTTAAATGAGTAGGAGGCGCATAATAAGATCATTTCGCTAGGGCCCACGAGATGATTGATATTATCTTTGATTCCGCGTTCTTCCCACATTTCATTAGCTTCTTACTTTGATCCTTTTGCTTTCTTACTTTGATTCTTCTTTGATTTTCTTTTATCGCAACTGTTGGAGTGCTCCGCCAATATCCACATTGAACACATGTCTTGCATAAGTCCGACTACGGTCGCCCTTTCCGATTATTTCGAAAATCCCCGTTCCGGAATCAACAAAGCAATCATTGCCGCTCTTGTATTTTTGATTTCTCGGAATGCGGACGATATTCCGCACGCTCTGTAAAAAGTTTTCATGGTCTTCTTCCTCTAAGCTCACAAGTAGAATCTCGTACCACAGGCAGTCCTTCTGGAACCTGATTTTGGTTGCAAAATTCCCCGAGCAGGTTAGCCCACGCACGCAGCCCCGGACGTTCTCAATGAGCTCGCAGTGTGAAAACGGAATGATGTATCGAATATTTGGGTTCGGGGCGGTTCTTTCCTTTTTTTCTGCAACCACCAAATGGTACTGGTGACACAATACATGCACCAATTCCAGATGGGTGCGGAACTTCTTCCAACCCATGGATTCCATAGTAACTGCCATAAAATCCCCACTGTACATCAACGGGCCGAAGCTCTGGGCGATTTTTTGTACTTTCGCGTAATAATCCATGGTGAGATCCAATTGCATGATGGATTCGAACTTGACATTCTCAATCCCAATTCGCATGTCTATGCCAGTGAGCTTTACATGTATAGATTGGAGGCTGTGAAGTAATGTGATACTGGAGGGCTGGATCAGAATTATCGAAGTTAGAAATAGCGGATACTTAGAAATGCGTGCTATGGGCTTCTGGAGAAGCAGAAGAACCGATAAATCTTGTTTTCGTGGCGATGGTTGGCACTTCTCGAGGAATTTGACAATTTGAGAAAGAAAGATCAGTTCAAAGGGTATCATCTTGACTTTCACGAGAAATACAACCAAACTGGCTGTTCCTGAGTACTCAGGGTAGCACGAGTGGGTCAAAATCTGCTCAATTGCCGTTAGAGTTGTGTCTAGACGGTTTTCCCTCATAGTAGCAAGTAGTTTCTCGTGTCCAACGATAAGATCTGCTAGATGTGACTTCAATTTCACCAATGGCGTGCAAGTTGTCGAGAGATTGAGACATCTCATCAAGCTGGGCTCCACAAAGTACCTGGCTACGAGCTTCATGCTGGTGATGAAGTCATTCTCAGAATCCTTGAGTTCCTGGAAGATTTGGAGTATCTGCTTGGTTTTTACGCTGTTCTCATTGTCAATTGGAGAGAATGATAAGTTGGGGACTGGAGAAACGAGACCTGTTGTGGAAACACTGCCTTGCTCGAGTAGAGGAGATGAAATAGGAAGTGATATTGGCTCGTTGGCGAAAGTCCCGGTTTCGGGCTTTGGGAATTTGATGGAGTCTCCAAGTACCATGAATACTGGTTGGGATTGCTTTGCACGTTGAAGACATTTTGGCTTTTCGAGTATTGTTGGTGGCACTTCTAGTTGCGATTTTGGTGGTGGAGTATTGTGCTGACCCTCTTTCTTCTCCAGACTCTCTCTCTGTTTGTTGAACTTCTTTCGGTCATGATCCGTTTCCTTCAAGCTCACCGTCTCACCAATAGGAACCTGTTCACCGCAAACCACTAACGATTTCAGTCTTCTCAATGCCAGCTTAAGTAGGCCAATACCTGTTTTCAGACGGCCAAGGCGAATATTGGACCATAAAGGAGTCAGATAGGGGATGACCGAATTATACGATCCGGGGATTTGAGAATTTGCTACGTTTTTGGCTTGGTTCCTTTTTTGCATCGCTGATGGGTTTGTGCGCACTTACCTCAGGACAGATAGTAGAGACAGATGAAGCAATAGAAAGAGCGAAATACCATAACTCTCGCTGAATATGTGGTGTCAGGAGTTCTAGTTTATTTCTTAAGGAGTAAAGCATTCTTTCTTTCCTATGATTTCCCTACCCCTGTGTTTCTCGAACGTCTATCTAGCACATGTAATTGAGTAGTAGGCTCGATACCAAAGAACATGGTTACTCTTATAAGTAATTAGAAATATGAGCCTTTATTATCTTGAGGAGAAAATAACGGTACCGACTTCAGGCAGAGAGATGGCGTTGGCCAGATAAATAGACCATGATTCTAGTGTCGGACTGATGGGTATCAGGACGAGACAAGAGGGGATCAGCCAAGCTCCAACATCAGGAAAGCAACTCCATGGATTAGGTGAGATGAACATTAGCCAACATAAGTACTGATTGGGGACAGTCTGTTACAATACCCCATTTGACAATGCTTCAGAATTAACATCGCAAGTTGATCAAAATACGGTTATTACAAACATTAAGGCATTGGAACTCTAAACAGTTGCTCAAGTAGACTATCAAGATCATCAATGTCCCAGAAAATGAAACAATGACACTAAAGAATCGCTGATTGGAATCCAATCAATAACACTATTCTCGCAGAGTGTATACACCTTCGAATACCATAGATACTATCTACCTCACCAATCTATCATGACAGATCTTCTAGATCCACAGAAGAGGGTCAACAGCATCTGCCTAAGCTTGCTTCTTCAGGAAATTGTCCCGACTTCCGTCCGGGTTTCCCAGAAACTCCGCGAGTCCCCCCAATCTGAATCCAAAGACCTCCAAACGAGAATCAACACTCCATTGTCGAGTTTGGCCCACGATCTTCCTGGAACAGTAGCCATTTTCAACTCGGACTTGCTTTCTGCTGATGATGTCACCCTCAGAATCGAGTCCCACGGCTATGCGTTGGGGCTACGCCTCACCGAGGTGTTGATGTATAAAACACCAGCAAACAACAAAATCGTGGACGTGCTCGACATCATGAAGTTTTTGTGCCGAGACGTGTGGAAGTGTTTGTACGGGAAGCAGATGGATAATCTCCGAACAAATCATCGAGGAACGTTTGTGCTCATTGACAATGACAATAGACTCATATCCAACTTGAACAGTGGGAAGGGCACTCCAGACTCCGTCATCAAGGCGAGGTCGTATGTTTGGTTTCCATGTGGAATAATTAGAGGCATTCTACTGAGCTTTGGCATCGAAGCGTACACCACAGCAGAGATCTCGCAGTTTCCAGCGGTGACATTCAATATCCAGACTGCGATCAACAATTGAAGGGGAAGCATAGAAGCCGAAATTTGGACGTGAGCCTATTTTTGTGAACATGTTGCTTTGCATTCTTTAAACGAAATGATTGGAGCTTGAGACTGCTCATCCTGGAGGACGAAAGAGCACATGTAATGGAGGACGAATTGAGTAATGAGCCGAAAGATACCCTCTTATTGTGGCCCTGAATCTTACAAGTATTACCTGTCTGTTGCATTTTTGGCCTTCTCTCCTTATTATTGTCACTATGGGGCACCACACGCCAAGAGTACAATGGACCAAGAATAATCAGAATACACTGAACAGACTATATCCATCGGAACCTCCTCCATAAAATCATTAAATCAAGTCTATTCCGAATCAGTCTAATCGACAATCTGTTTTTTTTTTTTACCTTACAACACCTGGTATTCCAGCTAGTACCTCCATCTCATCACCTTGTTACAGGCAGTACCATCGACACTCATCTCCAACTATGTCCATATGATTCGACTCAGACTACTAAGGCGCCTTGCGACAGCTGCCAAACTCAACCCTTCGAAGCCTCTATTATGCAGAAACAATCCCCACAATGCCCTCAACTTGGACCCAATCCAGGTCTCGAAAGACGTAGATCTCGACTACAAGAGGTACAGAATGACCAACTACGACACAAAGATCAGAGTCAACAACTTCTTGCAAGCAGTATTTTCCAATGACATGATGCGTTCTTTCCAGTTGTTAGCTAAATTCAGAGAGAAATGCTCACTCAACAGACATTCTGACGCATACTTTAGAAATGTGGAGGTGTATGTATCTTGCTTGTCCACGCTTCTAGCGTATGCCTCCAACAAGGATACGGCAGCCACTAGTTTTCGAAATAATCTGATGCTATTGACGGAAATTTTCAGGATTCCAGCCCATGTTTCCAATGAACGGCTGGCTGAAGTCAGAAACATTCTCATGATGCTGGTGTCAGTGCTTCTAAAGACGCTACAACTGGTACCTATTACGCAGAAACGCACGTTAGCTATTCTAAGAGCTCAGATTAAAGAATTTGCAAGCACCCATGGGTTTGGGGGTGAAGAAATCTTTGAAAATATCAAGATAAAGAATCCTGAATTAGTTGACCTGTACAACTACGTATGGAAGATGAACCATTCGCTTGAGGAAGTGGGTGATAACCCTTCGATCAGCATTGAACTGTACTTGAATCCAGACCAGTCCATGAGTTTTGTTGGGCTATGCAACTTCTTGGAGAAGGAACTGTTCGACGCCTCGAGTTTTACTCACAGGACAGGAGCCAAGTACTATGAGTTATATGAGCAGCTTGAGAGCGAGGAGAGGGCCAGATTTATGGATGAATATCTATGTTTTAATAAGCAGAAACAGATCTTGGTTGAAAAGTACTGCCAAGACTTGCAACCACCTCCACTGAAGAGAAACCCTCAACACGATCAGCTGCGTCAAGCATTGGCACTTCCATGGATAATGGAGATCCACAAGAGAATCTGTCTGGAGTTGGACCATTTGCTATCAGGAAAAGCAGTCGACTCTGAACTCTCCAAGGTGTTTCTTCCACATAGTTTTTTGATTGAACAAGTTTCTAAGGAAGTGATCTCGTCTATCATGCTCACGACATTATTACGAAAGCTTCTTCATGAAAACTCGCTGGCTGGCGTTCTCCAGTTGACTAAAGAGATGTCGTCTCTGCTTAGGTTCCATATTAAGAGAAACCGGACATTAGCTCCATTATCCAATCGGACCAGCGGGTTTTTAAGCGAGGAGGATTCGATTGCCTTGTTTGCAGCCCTCTTGAAATTGGCCATCTTGAATTCAAAAGTCGGTTCTTTTGGTTTATTGGAAACTTACGCTGCGGAGCATGAGTATTTTTCCAAGCATCCGCTTGTGTTGTTCGCATTCAAACATGAGCTGCCAAAAGATGATACTCCCAACTATAAAAGGGCGGGCATCATAATGGCACATCCATTCTTACTTCGAAATTCTGCCCTCTTCGACGAATTACTACAGGGTGGTGCCAGCCTCTTTCCAATGGTTCACCCTCCAAAGCCGTGGACTTCACCCCAGTCTGGAGGCTTTTTGTCTGATATTGCCCCTTTAGTGAGATCTCTGGAGCCTGCAATAATCAATAAATATTTGACTCAAGCCCATTTGACAGGGCAGTTGAATTCCACGTTTGATAGTTTGAATGCTTTGGGGGAGCTTCTGTGGGCTGTTAACAGTGACATGGAAGAGCTTTTTGGTGAGCTCATGTCTATTCCAGAGGGTTTCATGAATATTCCACCTACTTCAGAAACAATTGCCAAAATGGCTAAACCTAAGTTACCAAAAAAGGATCAGTTTGCCAATTCTGAAGATTATTCTGCTGCTCAAAATGAATTTCAGCTCTCTCTCAAAAAACACAACGAGATTGTTCTGAATCTCCGAAGTCGACGTTCCTACTACGATATGAATGCCAGAATTGCGAACGCTCTTAGCAAAAATGGAGAAATGTTCTTCTACACGCACACACTTGATTTCCGAGGACGAGTGTATCCGGCAGTATCAGTCTTGTCTTACCAAGCGGAAGATCTCATTCGTTCATTGCTTGTGTTTTGGGTGGCCAAGCCACTTGGACGAAAAGGCTTCGACTGGCTCAAATACCAGCTTGCCAACTTGTTCTCCAATCATTATATGACCATGGAGGAGCTGCTTGAGTTTGTTGAAAGAAATAGGGCAAACGTTGAAAAGTCTGCCCAGAGTTCTTTGGATGAGTTGTGGTGGACCAAAGGTGACACTCCATGGCAGGTCCTAGCACATTGTAAGGAAATTTACAGGATTTGGAATTATGAAGGAAGAATCGAAGATTATTTGTGTCGAATCCCAATTCACATGGATGGAACATGCAATGGGCTCCAACATTATGCTGCCTTGGGAGCAAATGTTGAGGCTGCCAAGTCTGTTAACCTCCTTCCCAATTCGAGAAAAAATGACATTTATCTCACCGTTCTTTCGTTGGTGGAACAGGAGGTCAAGAAGGAGTGTGAATCGCAAAACTATTCAATCAGCTCGTTAGCACAAGAAGCACAGGGGTATCTTTCGAGGAAAGTTGTCAAGCGCACAGTAATGACTACTGTCTATGGAGTTACTCTCTTCGGTGCATATCGTCAAATTAAGGAGACATTGCCGTTGGTATCCATGGATGGCTCGCCCATTTCGAGTGGACGATTAACGGAAATCCTGCTGTATCTTGCTCGACATGTGCTCCAAGCTGTTGGAAACTTATTCCGAGAAGCAAGAGCGATTCAAAACTTTCTAAAAGAAAACACTTTTCGATGCATTTCGGCAGTCGACAAAAGCATCTTGAAGCATACGAAGAACATTGATTTCTTCCGCAATCTGTACAAGCCCATGATGTGGACCTCACTCTCTGGATTCCCAGTCATACAGAATTATAGAAGGAAGGATATAAAGGAGGTCAGAACAGTTCTCCAGAGCGTAACAACTAGAAGATCTACTTCAAAGTCGCCTATTGATTCCCGCAAACAAATCGCTGGAATTGCTCCAAATTTTATTCACTCCCTAGATGCTATCCATTTGCTCATGTCAAACTTAGCAGCAAAACACAACAGGATTGCGTTTGCTGCCGTCCATGACTCATTTTGGACACATCCATGCGATGTTGATGTGCTCAATCGGTTAATTCGACAGGAATTTGTTCGATTGCATTCTTCTGATATTCTACTCAATTTCTATGAAGACCTCAAGCATGTCAACAGAGATGCTTACCAACTAGTTTGGGTTGAAAACAAGACTAATCCAGAATTTGTCGGAGAGATCAATAAGCTTCGTGGTCAAAGAAAAAATCTGAAAAAGAAAGATTGGCTCAATATGTGCTTGAACGAAGAGTTCAAGAGCGCAGATCAGGCGGAAAAGATTCGTTGCCTTGTTGAACGGTATGACCCTCAGCTCATCTTAAAAACAAAACACAATGGAGACGGAGTAATCTACGATTCTAGGAACAGCGTTAGACCTTGCGAATCGTTAGTGTCCTTCTTCACTCATACACCGTTGCTTGTGAAGATTCAACTTTCCCCAGTCCCAGACGTCGGGGATCTAGACATTCGTGAAGTCCTCAACAGCCAGTACTTCTTCTCTTAGAATCGGTGATATCATGCATTTCTGTAAATAGTTAAAAGTTAGTAGTTTTCACGCTCGTCAATCATCCGTTGTAATTTTCCAAAGATCCTGTCTCTGTGTAATGCTAAGTCGTCATCTTCTTCGTCATTAAAGAAATTCTGTCTGTCAAAAGTCTCGTCGTTCTGATAGTAGTCTTCTTCTAGAAAGTTCACCTTCTGCTCGCCATCATCATCAAAAAATTCGTCGTACAAGTCATCGTACTGACCCTCCCTTTGGAAGTCTCCCTTAAGATAGGCATGGCCCTCAGCAGCCTCTGCGGATTCAAGTATAACGGCACCAATCTCTTCATTGTCGTCTTCGTCATCATATGTCTCGCTTAAGGCACCGGCATCCTCATCCTCGGGATAATCATTTTGGTAGAAAGACTCTGCGTTGGAATCCTCATCTTCAGAAAAGTGTGCCCCAACAGATTTCTTATCGTCGTCTGATTGCATGAGATCGTATTCATCATCGTCAAAAAACTTGATGTATCCGATCTGTGATTGAGGGAAATTGGCATTGGTTATTGGTTCTGTATTGGTTAACCTGTAGACATCAAAGACATACTCATTGGCCAACTCCTCTTCGGCCGTCTGCTCAGCCGAATCATTCTCTGTCTCTGGCTTTCTAGCTCTTCTCTTTCTTCTCTTCGATGCGTCCGTGTCCACATTGAGGAAAGTATCCACCATGTCGGCCAACTCGTGTGGAATTATAGCATCTTCTTCAGTCTGCTGTTTCGGAATGACGAATTGACGATCATTACCATTGACAGCAGCCTCGGAAAGAACAGATGCCAATATATCTTGATCTGCTCCCTGACCGGCATTGTCTGTTCTGGCCAACTGGAAATACCAATTCTTTGGTGGTTCGGGCTTGGGAGTCGTAGCCTGAGATGATACTGGAGACGAGGGCTTGGATCTCTTGGCAGCATGTTGGCGGTCGGCCAAGATAAGTGCCTGAAGTGGATCCTGGCCACGCTTTCTTTTGATCCTTAGAATTTGTGGGGGTTCGGTCATTGAGAAAGTTGATGTAGAAGATCTCAGTTTCGTGGGGTCGGTGAGAAGTTGGTAAGTGCAGGCAATACTTGATGTATTTTGCACCCAAACTGCTTCTTATTCCTTTCCCTTTTTTTCTTATCTCTTAACCCTTCACTTTTGGTTATGATTGGCTTTTATTGTTTCTATTCTCACAATACAATCCCCGCAAAACAATCCAATGATGCCAATCATTTCTGACCTTTTCTGTCGTGCCAACAAGCACATTCAGAGGTTGTCTCACAAAATTGTGGGCCATGCCCTTGACTCGAAATTCGATGTTGCTGTGGTTACAGGTGGCTCTTCGGGTCTAGGAAAGGAAGTTGTTTCTCTTCTAGCCGCCCGTGGAGTCAGAGTGGCCGTGTTGGATATCAATATCCCCTCGCAAACACAAAGTCCTGAAGGCATAATCTACTACCAGTGCGACGTAAGTGAACCAAACGATGTCGCCATCACAAAAGAGAAAATCAACAACGATTTGGGTGTTGTTTCTGTGTTAATTAATAATGCAGGCATCGCCAACAGAAAATCACTCTTGGAGTTGGACTATGCAGATATCAAGAGGACTATCGACGTCAACCTTCTTCTGAGCTTCTATACCACGAAAGTATTCTTGCCTGATATGATGGAACTGGAGCGCGGATACATAGTAACGGTTAGTTCGGTATTGGGATACATGTCTCCTGCTAGGCTCAGTGCGTATGCCGCCTCGAAGGCTGGGTTGGTTGCATTGCATGAGTCCCTTACTTATGAGTTAGGTACTCCACTGATCAATCCCCACGGAATAAAAACGCTTCTCGTGTGCCCAGGCCAGATGAGAACCGACCTTTTCAGTGGAGTCCAGACACCTTGTTCATTATTGGCACCAGAATTGGACCCGAAGTATGTGGCTGCTAAATTGGTCGAAGCTTTGGAATGGGGAAGAAGAGGAGAAATCAGATTGCCCTTCTATGGCAATTTTCTTCCAGTGTTTAGAGCAGTTCCGTGGCGTGTAACTGAGGCTGCTCGTTATCTTTCGGGCATTGATACAGCATGCGGACCTTCAAGGAGTCGGGTCGAGAATCATCAGTAGAGAGTCATCTGAAGTGAATACTCCTAGAGTTGTCATAGTTAAGTGATGTATCAGCTTTCTCGCAACAATGCCAGTAAGTCGAGGTTATGCGTGGTCCAAACTGAGATGGCATTCTTGGAGGTTATTTTCAAGTCCAATTGAATCTTTATCTTCTTCCGTTTCTTGAACAGCTCCTTGATGTTCTCGAGCTGAGTGTAGAGCTGCTCCCGATACTGTAAACCAAAAACTTCCATTAGATTATCGTTTGGAACACTCACCACTAGACTGTTTTCTGAGGATAGAAGTGTATCATTTGAGTCCAGAAGTATAAACTCAAGTTGCTCAATGTGTGGGTCGGAAAGACTGATCTTGCCATCCTTTAGTTCATAAACTTTGGTGCAGACGTATGACAAGTCTTGTGGAATAGTCCCCACCACAAACGCTGAGGTGGTATATATACGATTGTCGGGTACCAATGATATCCTGTTCAACTGAGCTAATGTGAGAGGGCCCTCGAGAACGTTCCTGCCTTGTGCTCTCAGAATTGACAAATTCTCAGACTGAGATAATACATGCGATTGTTGTGAATCTGAATCTGGAAGCTGGAAATTCTCTAATTCTTGTTGGGACTCTCGCTGAAGACTTTGGAGCTGCGTCAAATATTGGGATTGTGTTTGGGATTGTCTTGGTGGCTGGGCTGGCTGAAAAGCTGGCTCCAATAAATTACGGAGCTGTTGCTGCAGATCTTGATCGTCAAGGATCAGCTCTTCTTTGATATGAGTCTGAGACTGGCTGGAGTAACTTGTGGAATCGGAAGTCACGGCGAGCGGTCCCAAATAAATTCTTGCCTGCTCAATCGCCTCCTGACTCAAGTTTCCAATAACTTTCGACGCTATTGACGCGTGTTTCTTCATGAGAGTTCCACATCTTTCTAGAAACCTGTCCAAGAACTGGTTTCCTCCGGGTGTTTCGGCAGATAGAAGGAACGCATGTTGAACATTTCCCATCAAGTGTGTGGGTTTCTTCTGTAGTTTGATCTGTAAGTTGGCTAGACATAACTTCTCATGGAGAATCACCCAATTGTTCTGGCTCAAGGTGGCATTCAGACGAGCAAAGAACTCTTCGCCTATTGTGGCCTGGTACTTCTCTGCGAGCCCATTGAACACGTCTAGGCTCAACGTCACTTGGAGAATTTCTGTAGGCGACACATCAACGTCGGTAAATGTAAGAGTACTGGGTCGATCACCGGCTATATCTTGTTTGGAAGTGTAGTCGGTGACCTGGAGATCGGCAAATTCCTTTTCGGTGTCTATTCTAAAGGCCAACACGTGGCAGTAGAGGTTTCCCAGAGCATAGGTCTTGAAAGAAGGGTCACATACACTGAAAACGGGCATGCGATGACGGGCTTGAACTTGATTTGATGTATATTGTATATAAGTGAGTGATGGCCTGTCGGAGATAGATGTGCTTGGAGATGGTCGTGGAGAAGGAAATCGAAGAGAATTGATCATGCTCGCAGTTGATTCAGAAGCTAATTGAACAGCTTCTATGGAGAAAGAAATGAAGCAAAGAAAGTAGTATTGTCTCTAATAATGTTGGATACATTGAGTGAATTCGCACCCAAGTTCTTGGTTTTTTAGAACTTCGGTAAGCCGAGAACATAATATGAATGTCTTCGAACGAACGTAAAAAATCGAAAAAACCAATAGACAAGTCAACATTGAAGTTTTGAGTATATTTCTCAATGTAGGAGATATGAAAGTCTTGTCAGCCGCGTGAGAAGTGAATCCAATGAGATCTCTTCGTGTTTATTTCTTCAGTGATTCCCGCCCCACCATAGACTCAATAAATTCCAAAAAGTGCCAAACATTTGCGTTGTCAATTCAAGTCGAATCGAACTGATTCTAGCAACACTACGATTTATTCGTACGCAAATGTTCTTTGCTATCTAAGACCGGTAGTCAGCGTTGATGGTAATGTAGTCGTGGGACAAGTCACAGGTCCAGAACAGCGCCCCCTGGCCACCACCAGTGCCCAAGTCAATCTCGATCTCTAAGTCTTCCTGAGCCAAGATTTCCAGCGCTCTCTCCTCGTCGACCAATTCCGGCTCACCATCCACGAGCAACATGAGGGTTTCGGAGCCATCGCCAGGAACAAATGAGACATTGGTGCCAGCAGTGTTGACCGAGCCGGAAGAAACGTTAGCGTAGCCAATGGCACACAAAATACGACCCCAGTTGGCGTCCTTACCGTACATGGCAGTCTTGACAAGAGACGAGTTGGCCACGGTCAGTGCGACCATCTTGGCATCTTTGTACAGCAACGCGTCCTTGACACGGATGGTGATAAACTTGGTGGCACCCTCACCATCACGAACCACCAACTGGGCCAACTGCTGAGCAAACTCGGTGATTTCGGCTCTTACTACCGAGAAAGCTTCTGCACAATCACTAGTTCCATCGATGACAGGCCCTCCAGCAGCACCGTTGGCAATAGCAACAATGGTATCGTTGGTGGAGGTGTCGCCGTCGACAGAAATGGAGTTGAACGAACGATCAACAGCATACTTGACGATTTGGTTCAACGCACTGGAGGTGACTGGAGCATCGGTAGCGAAAAAACCTAAGAGAGTAGCCATGTTGGGGCAGATCATACCAGCGCCTTTGGCCAACCCTGCCAAAGTATAGGTATGGCCATTGAGAGTGAACTGCTTGCTGACCAACTTGGGAAAAGTGTCGGTGGTGCAAATTGCCTCGGCACATTTCATCCAGTGGTTGTGAGATGACCCAAGGTGAGAGAGTGCAAGCTTGGGGATTCCCTGGAGAATGTTGTCGATGGGCAAGTTGTTGCCAATGACTCCGGTAGACATCACCAACGAAGAGTCCTCGGCATTCTCCAAGACTGCGTCAGTGACACGAACCATATCCTGGGCATCTTTCATTCCTTGGGTGCCAGTGACCGCATTGGCATTACCGGAGTTGATGATTAAGGAGTTGATGATGCCGTCTTTCTCCTTGATGATCTTGGCGGAAATCTGCACGGGGGCTGCCTTGAATTTGTTCTGGGTGAAGCAGGCAGCAGCAACTGCGTCTTGTCCACTTACGTTGTGGAGCATCGCCAAGTCCAAGTTTCCATTCTTTTTGATTCCGCTGTGGATTCCTCCGACAACAAAGCCTTTAGGGTATACTCCCGACTTGGGAACAAAACGCTCAGCCTTGGAGAGCTGCAACAAGCGATGAGAAACTTTCATTGGAGAGAAGAGTGGGTCCTGAAAAGTAGATTATAGAAATGGAGGACGATAGCGAACCGCGCTAACCTGATTGGGATGAGTCAACGGTGCCTGAGAAGGAAGGTTGGTGAATTACATGGGAAGGGAATAGAGGGAGATAAATGCGAGAATATTGGAGTTTGGCATATTGACTGGATATTGGAGAAATCGTAAAGTTGAGGGGAAGTGAATAGATGAAGAGATGAAGAGACCATGTTGGTGTGTTCTATTCATGCACATTGATGAGAACTTGGCTGAACGAATTGCATGGGAAATTGAGCCTTGAAGTGATTTGGTAAAAATTGTGCCGAATGAACTAAGCTATATATTGATGAGTTTGAAGCTTCGTTGATACTCCGTTGATTTTCTTGTGAATCTTGATTCATGTTACTTTCGGGGGTAGACTTTAGACTCTTCGTGGCTGGTCCTTTTCACACCCGTACATTTCAAATAATACCACTAGATTGAAGAGGCCGGAGACTGGAAAAGAGTACAGGTATTATGTTACGATAGTTGTGAATTCAAAGTTATTCGTTGTTCGATTATACATCCGTTTCTACCCCCACTTCATCAACTCACATGAACATATGGATATTCCCCGCATTCACCATATACACCAACTCCCGAAATCCATTCTGTTCCTAAATAATATAAAAGCAGATCATGATCCGCCTATAGTTTTCCAAAGGCTTTACTTTCGCTTTCCTCCCTCTTTTTCTTCCCAATTCCCCTACTACAACTCTCCCCAACCTCCAGTCCTGCATTCGCACCACTTGAAGTACGAAAAATTCTACTTGACGACCCACTAAGACTTTCACCAATGAGTGCCTCCATGTTTAAGGGGTTGCCCACCTCGAAAATATTAAAGCAAATCGCCAGATTGAACAACATTTCTGGAACGCCCAAAACAGCTTTCAAGTTTGGTCCACAGGTTAAGAAGATCGAGCTTATCATATTACAGAAGAACATCTATAAGAGCAGTTCAGGTTTGAAGAGGTTCTGGAGATATAACTTGCCGGTGTTGAAATTCCACAACGATAATGTCGACTTTCTCTTGACCAGAGTTAGAGCTAAGACCAAGGAGGAAATCGCTCAAGTTCCTACCAAGATTGTCATACATAAAGACGATGGATCCAAAGGTGAGGTCGACTGTGCTATGCAGACACACAATGAGATCTTGAAGAAGCTAGTGAAGGCTACGGATGCTGTTCCCGTTGCCGCAGAAAATCTTAGCACTATTGCAACGCCAGAGGACCGCTTGGCATAGACCTGAAGGCATATTTCATGTACATATTATCAATGCTATAGAAGTTTTGGTTCTAAGTAGTTTCTATTGGGAAGTATGCATTAGTAGTATTCATTTTGAACGTCAATACCTCACGATCACACAATGCGGTAACGACACCGCAAACAGCAGGCGCACAATGACCCAGCCAGCTAGGACAGTAAGAAGGCAAGAACCGCGTCTTTTCCCTTGATATCCAAGAGCTTTCTGATCTGCCGGAGTTCGTGGACTTCATCATTGGACATCTTGCTAGAAGGCTTCCTTCCACGCTTGACTCCACTGGGTTTGCCACCTCCGTTAGACATGGGAGAATGCTCGGCCAGCTCGTGGTGGTCATAAGACTCCAGCGAGACATTCAGAGAAAATATTGAGCCGACGCTCTTCGCACTGCTTGATCTTCCTTCTGGTTTTCCACCCAAGGTAGACATTGCCGCTGCAACTAACTCATCCAAATTGAGCGCCGACTCTTTTTCAATAGGAGCCTTATGAAATTGCTCCAAGCCTTCGATGACATCTAAATCTTGCTGCTCCTCTTCTGATGCCCTTTCCTCATAGCCACGAAGCTCCTTCATGATTTGATTTTTGGTGCTGCGTGTAGCAAGGAAATCAAGAAGAACTTGCTGCTCAGGTACTCTATAAATAAACGGTTTCTGGTCTGGATCATCAGCATTGGTCATTAAAAGCACCTTTCCTAACCGACGAGACCCTTTAGAAACCACCCGGTCATCCACGACTTGGTTCTGCAAGAAATCCGGAATCCGGAACTTGGGATCCACCTCGTCCTCATTCTCCGAATTTGCTTCAAAATTCCGATTCTCAGCCTCATCAACAAAAGCAGTTTTGTTAGACACAAAATCCTCCTTCTGATACTGCAAGTATTCATGAAGCAAAGGCTGACGGTGATCCGAAATGTATGGTTGGTCGTTGTGCTTAATTAAGAAATTACTAGCCAGCACGAGCCGTAAGAAATGACTGTGCATGGCAGCATCAATCACCGTGGTATCTCTAAAACTGCGATGTTCCAGCCAGTTGGGAGGCAAGAGCGCCTCTAGGTGATTTGGACACCTCCACTTTTGACCTAAAGTTTTGGCCAGGGCTAAGGGCTCGACCAAACAGTCAAGATGCCATCTGAGAGGACAATAGTCACAGGAAACCAAAGTTCTCCTTTGGAGTCCCGACTCCCCACAACGGTGACACAAATATGGCTTCCCATCCTTATCATAGAGCCCATCGATGTCCAAATCCTCATTCCTATTATAGCCCACAAGCTGACCGCCGTTGATCTTACTGTAGGATAACTCTGGCTTCAACAGTGTGTCAGTATACTGATGACCGTCACCCGTACTAACGCTAATGAAAGTGCCATCCCGGAGACGTTTGGGCAAGCGGAACTCAAAAGGATTACGACCGTGTAGGGAATTAACAAGTGGCCCGAAAAGGCCAATCTCATTCCACAGCCTTCGCACATCCATGCCTTGTGCTGCACGACAATCATTACAATTCCAGTTGTCTTCAGGGACTTCACGGAGAGGAGGGTCACAACATAATAAATGGAAAGACTTTGGACACGAGTCACAGCAGATGAATACTCCCATGCCTCCACATGAGGCACAGTAGTCATCATTGTCAGATGCATCCTCCTCTTCAACCGGGGGCTTGACGTCTGTTGCGGCAAGGGAAAGAGATGGTTTCCTTGGCAGAGTGATCTTAAGACGTTTTGTGGATCTTGAACCAGGGGTGCCATCAGATCTCCACTTGGAGACTTTCGGCGTCGATGGAATACCTTTGTGCTTATTTTTGCTTGGTGGTCTGCCACGTTTTCTCACGAGTGGCTGGACTGGCGAGCGTAACTCCGAGTCTTCCGTTAGCAGCTCCAGCTTGGAAGTTTGTAGGTTAGCTGCATAACGTAGTTCTGCTTCTGCAGACGCCTTCTCAGCATTTGCATCGGGCAGAGGTGTACCCTTATCCTTTGGTTTGCGGCCTCGGCCCGTAGTTTTAGGTTTGGTTTTTTTGGGTGGAAGAGCTTCAAGAGGGAAGCCCAGGTAGCCAGGCTTTGACGCAGCCAACTGAGGTTCTATGAATGCCGGCAACTCTTCCTTCGATCTTGATGAGTGCGACACCGCTCTCTCCGATAACGCCGTCTCTATCGGCTCCAACTTAGGCACCAGGCCCAAGCCTGGAGGCAACGGCAGCGCCAATAGCAGCATGACCAGTATTTGACAGGGCCGCAGGTTCGCAGGCAGATCTACCAACTTTGAGGCCGCTGCAGACACCTTCTGGGAATCCGGTAGCGTTGCCGCCTTCTTCAACAAGCGGGAGTTTTGGCGTTTCTGGTTAGCCAAGGTCTTCTTGCTTAGCAGACCAGGCTTGCGGCCTCTTCTTTTCTTCTCGGGAACAGCACCACTAGCTTCAGCCGGCGGGTTACGAGGACGACCTCTGCCCCTCGAAGCAGGCTTTTTCTCTGGGCCTGTAGGCATGTTAATTCACTACCGCTCACTCGACTGGTAGATGTTTCGAGAGGTCCCCACAAAGAATTGAGCGGTGAGGAAAAAAATGGGGAAGCTCACTGGTGAAAGTTCACGCTGAATATTATGTAGTATAACCAGAGCCGCTGTCGACTCGAGATTGGTGTAGATTATTGAAGTGGGTGTTGGTGGAAGAAGATTTTATTCTGATTTCGCGGACTACGAGACTGGCAATTCTGATCGGAGCAGACACGCAGGTATTATATTGCAGCAGAGGTTGGGGATCGAAGCGAGCGGAATGGGATGGAGAAAGAGAGTTAGGATGTTTGGCGATTGTCAAGAAATTGAATTTTGCCCTTTTGTCTTTTTTTTTTCGGTGGCTGTTCATGATCATTGGAAGACGTTGATCACCTCATGATATTAGCGACGACGACGAGGACGGGCGGCAGATCAAGAAATCAATATTCTATCAATGATTTTACTGCCAGAATAATCAAGTCGTAGGAATGTTGGTCTGACAAGGTTTCTCGGGAGAAGAATTTAAAATGTCAAGTTCTGCAAAGACTTATCGATAATATCCAATGCGGGGTTCCGAAGGTAGAACTTATCAAAAACTATATAATTGCACCCATAGTAACATTAGAACATTCCTTACAGATAAAAATCTAATCTTCCGCTACTTCTGGCCATTCTGCTCAAACACTTGCACGATTCAATGGAAGAGATGGATATTTGATTAATGACATGGTTTTCAGATCTCCATCGGCACGGCCGAGAACAGCTCGATTAGGAAATTCGAAAGTCAATATTGCTGCGACGATGCTGACATTTCGTCTTTCAGTTTACCTTTCTTTTAAGTTGGTTACGAACACCTACCAGGGTCCAAGTTCGAAGTTGGATTCAACTAAAAAAAGTTCGTTACTCGGCAGCCTTGACAGGCTTCTTCTTTGACTTCTTCTTTGGCTCTGGCAATGGAGTAGCAATCATCTTGGCAATCTCCTCATCTTGCACAGACTTGTCAGACTTGTACAAGTCAGTGTCAAACGAGGGACTGGTGTACTTGACAATCCCGTTCTTGGTGACGGCAAACGTGGTAAAGAACTGCGCGATGTACTGGCCCTGCTTCTCTTCCATGATATCGTAGGCCAATACAATTTCGTGGTTGGTGCACTCGATCAACCCAACTCTCATTTTTCTTGGGTTCTCGAAGATCTTGACGTTGGCCGGGAAAGGACCCAGAACCTTCTCCTTGAACTCCTTCAAGGCCATGTGCGATGATTTCAACTTTAACGCGAAGTTGTTTCCCGTCAACTTGTGCAAAGTGGTTCTGTACTGGGATTTCTTCACTTTACCCTCATCAGAGGTGGAGATCAAGATGTCCAAGCCATACACATCCAACTCCTCGATTCGGTGCACGTCCATCTTGTTCTTGTGTTCCTTAGCTGGGTTCAAGATGATCTCCTTGGGTCCGTACAAGACGTTCCGCTCTTGGTTATGCGTCAACATGGACTGAACTGGCACCGTGCCGAAATCTTTAGCAACCTTGTCGACGATGTTGGTGATATCCCAATTCCTTTTTCCTGCCTTGAATGTTCTAATGGCAGCCTCCGAACAGTTCCATGCCGACTGGAGCAAGTCTGCCTTGTTTCCAGTGATAGGGTCCGCTTTGGACTCACCTACGACTAATGATTCTCCAATTATAGCAGGAAATCCATCAATTTGTACACCAAGCATAATGTTAACCACATCGCCGTTTTTCAAAGTTAAGTTTGCTGCGTCCTCGGCGCTCTCTGGCGACAAATGGGCCGGAATATTGTTAGGGTTCACGCAAGTTGGGAACGCAATACCCTTCGAGACCTTGCACTTTTTTGACGAGTAGATGAGGGAAAGTTCATCGTTCATCAACTTGTCTCCGAGCTCACACAACTCGAAGACAGTAACTCCGTCCTTGACGGCTGCTCTGACTTGGGCCATCACCTTATTAGAGATGGCTCCTCCAGTCTTGTACTTTTCGACAACATCTGGGTTGGCAATGGAGTAATCGGGTTGGGGTTCTGAAGTTAGTAGAATTGAGCAACATGCTTGGTTTTTGCTAGGAATCGGGCTACGCACCTTTGGCAGACATTTTCGGTGGTAGATATGTGATGGAGACGAAAAATGTCCGTTGTCACTATGGTGTACGGGTGCAAGCTTGGCATTCTGGGGGACACTCTCCGAAGTTAACGAAGACAGGAATTAGATTGAGTCTGTCAATGTGATCAGAGTCCCAATATATAAAATCCATTAAGGAGCTCAATTCCGACCTGAAAGTGATTTTGGTTGTGGCTGTATGAAAGTTGTCATATGTCAATGTTTTCGTCATAGCATGTCAACTTTTATGTCTTATCATTGTCAAGGGGCCCAGAACATTGGGTCTGAATGAATAGAAAGCAAGGGGATCGATACAAAGCGATTTTATAACGGATTTTCCTTTTTTAAGTACTGGCCCCTTCCACATCGATCAGGCGTCCTCCTAGTTCTTCCTCTTCCTCATTGTCTTGTTATCAAAACGTCCAAAATCACAATGAGAAGTATGTGAACATTTGCCCTATCAAACTTTTATTTCTCGTTGGACCTGGAAGCCATATCGTGGCAGTGTGGAAACAAACTTGCTTCACAGCCTGTTTCGCATTTATAAAATTTTGAATCTAGAGAACTAGTAGAACTGTACCATTGCGCTTCCAGAGAGGTTTTCGGTGATATTTTCCCATTTGGAATCTAATTCCACCCGTGTTTCCATACTGGTCCCCAAAATCAATCAGGTCCACGTAAATTCCATGCTCTCTCGCCTTTCAGCATGCGCTACGGTTGCTCAAATGATACCGCAATATTCAAAATTAGTGATTTCAAAAGTGTTTTCAAAGAAAACATTGTGTGAACAATTTTTCTACTATCACCGGCACTTTCAAAGCAAATGTTAAGGGTATTATCTCCATCTGCTAACTTCATTCCAAGAGTCTACCAAATTCACTGCCCAGAGGAGAACCGCAAAATATTGGGATCTGCCTGGAACCTTCAACTTGGAATTGTCATGCCATTATTGTTTCTCCTGCGTCAGGCTCCTGAAATCGGGGAACAAAAGATCGGCCGACAAGAGATCGGCCGACAAGAGATAGAGTATCCATTGAACATGCAGCACAAAGAACAAAAAATAAAGAAAATAGTTTGAGTCACAGACATCAATTGTACACAGATGTAAGGATAAAATAAACTCGAAAGTAGAATTTGCAATAAATGATGCGTTGTCGTGGATACCAATGATCAACGGGGACAATTGGCAAGAAGCAAGTTCAACAAATAGTACGTCACAACTAGAGGTACCAAAAACCTGAACTCCTAATTATATGGCACTATGTGAACCTTACAAGAATGGAATTTTCCACCATTCAAAGCATCAAGCCAGTGATATTGGCAAAGGAGTAGTAAGAGATCATCTTCCAAACTAAATTTCAAGGTTTCAATGAAGCGCTTGCTCTTTTTCGACTTTGGTTCTTAATGATTGAAACAAACTGCAGAATTTCTCTCATAATTGTTAGGGCAGGGCCCACATTTCGATACAGAGTTGCCGAAGCAAGAGGCTACGAAAAGGAGCCAGAGAGTGAAGCTAAGCTCCTGGATATAGACCTGCAGCGCTCTCCATTTTGCATTTACTGCAGGAGTTCCAGGTAGTTTGTGTATGTCTAAAAGTTAAATTGAGTTGCTGGGAGTAAACTATTCCAAGATATTAGCTTCAGCTCTGAATCTTGTAGTTACGTATGTGCGCTCTCGCTTCGACCATTTCGATGCCCGAGCAAACAATTCGCTTGTGATCAATGTCGATAACTAGTTCTAGAATCTCGGAAGAGAAAATTAAGATTTTGGGTTAAACTGGTATTGTAAAATTAGGTCGACGTGCATTTGTCAAGACCTGTTCCGCGCAAAACTGCCAAGCATGGCGCTAAATTTCCAATCGAACGCCAAAACGGATCGTAGCCAAGTAGAGAGTAATGGTGGATTAATTGGTCCAGCCAATCGGGCAATTACTAAGCTGTACTGTTCCAATTGATTTGTCTTATCTTACATCATCATACCTCAGTATGCGGAAACGCTCATAATATCTTTTTTAAAAAAAAACTTTAAGACATGCAACATCGATTGGCAACACACAACTCCGATGTTAACTTTTAGCGGCATCCTATTGTCAGGAAAACATGGACCAAGATCAATACATCTACTTATGGTAATTGCTTGGTGAGATATCTGCAGGTTCATAGGAAATCCGCGGTTCCGCCATTTGCGCAGGGTTGCAGTGGTGGCTCTCTGTGCCTCAGGAACCAGACAGGTGTAACCATGCAATTGGGATGTATGTCCTAGACTCCGAACCATATGCAACAGTGCTATTGTTGGCGCATGGTACGCAAAAAATACTGTTTGTTTTGCGCAGGATGCAACAGTGCTATTGTTAGCGCATTGTACGCAAAAAATACTGTTTGTTTTGCGCAGGATCCTTGATAGAGAGATGAAATATCTCTATAGAAAATACGGGCTGTCCAAAGCGAAAACACTTCTCATGCAATAGTCAGCAGATTTCCCTGTACTAGGCTGTAAGTCTTGCAGTGGAATTTTACTGAACCATCACCGCCTATGGAATGTAAAAAGCAATGTACGACCATCCATCACAATGCACGGATACATAGACAGAAAACCACAATAAATTTCGACGTACCGTTGCTTTAACTTACCCCTTCAATAATATCCAGCGGAGGGCTTCCCCCGGCCCAATGCTCTACATCCCGAACAATCAGTTACGAGCACTGGTGAAATTTAAAATATAGTGCATACTCGATTGTGGGTGGGCGAGGTGGCACGCCTCAGGCAAAGTAAGCAGTCGTTCGATCTTCGCATGACGCGTCCAAGTGTAACAATTGTGCTTCAGAGCTGGGGCTCTCGATTTCAGCATCACCTTCTATAACAACAACATAACCGCCGACCGCCATGCCGAAAGGAATAAGTTCCTCAACGCGCTTAGCTATGGATAACAATACCACCCTAAGAGATGTTTAACCGCAACGGCTCGATCGGCACACAGTCAGATCATAACCCCAAGAATCGCTAACTATATATGGGGGAAGTGCGAAATAGCAAAGCTCCATGTATCGGGTGTGCTAGGAAATTTCTTCTACATCCCTCTCTGGGTTTGTGTTCGTCATCACTCGGATAATAGGAAAGGGAGTGCTAAGCGATTGGCTTAGCCATGGATGGTTCACGGTATTTTCTTGCGGATTCCGCTAATATTGTTGGAGATCCAGACAGGAACATAGCTCGTGACCAATTTCGCAAGTGTTGGTGTTGACTAGACAGACCATAACGACTGATTCTTGGGGCGGATGGTTTCAGAATTCCATCCTAAAGTAAGAATTTAACGAAGTTTGAAATAGGTAGGAGAATTTGCCCATTAGAGGTTTGGCAGTAAATATGAAGCGAATTATTAGTGCGTCTACTATCAAAGTTAAAAAGCAAGTATATCCGCCGTACATGCGGCATTGTATTCTATGGTAGTCGGAGGGTAATTGCAACTCAGTGCCATGCCTGCAGAAGTCCTTATAAAATTTGAAACAAGAAATATTCTAAAAAAATAGATCATGGCTCAAAACTCAAGTCTAAAAAATAGAACGAAGTGCTTCTATTGTGCAACACAACAGAATTAAGAGCAACATCCTAGTGGTGAGAATTAATGAGGCGAGCAAACGTTAATAGGAAATAGCCATACCATTTGCCCATGCGTACGAGAAAGAGGACGATAAAGCATCTTGTTGGCATTGTTCTACTTGCAGTTATGCAAGGTGTTGGCGCAGATTGGGAAATTATTTGGTTGTGTGCGGATCAATGAGCTTAGAATCGACAAAAGGAGAATTGAGTCAAACTAGACAACAGAAAGATTGGAGAGCGCAGGAATGGTACAAAACAAAGGGAACCCGAAATGATGGAATCCGATGAAGACGAGCCGGATCGAGGGTCACTTCGTTCGAATCGCCAATTACGATACAGTGAATGCAACACGGAATTATTGAATAACCCACCAAAAGCGGCCAAACGGAGTACACAGATCCTAATATTGGAAATTGTCGAGAGAGGGCGCCCATTGTCTTTCTTTATGAAGGTGGGGAAGGATAGGTTTTTGATCTGGCTTGTCAGCGAGATATGGAGGTATAGATTTTCGAAGATAGATGATCTTTGAAGATCTTTGAAGACGAACTTCGTGTTGATTATGGGAAGGACAACCCTGCTACGTACATCATGTCGATTTTATCTCTTGACTAATGCGGTGAAAGTCAGACGAGAATTCTGTAAGTACGAATTCAAGCATATCCCGATTGTTGTGAAGGCGTTAACTCCGATAATATTAATGAAAAAAATTAGCAGTGGTTTATTGGTAATATGTGACCTTTCCATATTGAAGCAGTAGAGAGCAGGTGGGACATAATTAAGATTCGATAAGTGCTCACTAACGTAACGTGCAGTTACAAGAACTATTGCACTTGCTTAAGTAGAGAACCCATTGTGAAGCAAATATAATAATACTCTTCTTGGAGACGTCATGATTTCTTGGCAGAGTTTCTAAAAGGAATTCCAAATGCGTTAGCATATCCCTTGAACTGATTGAGCAAAGCCAGTATCAACCTAAAATAAATAACAAGAGTGTTGCCCGTATTCTCAGCCTGCTGAATAAGGCTCCCTTCACAACCGGTCGCCAAAACACGTTGAACTCTAAGTAACAACATTTGGACTACCGCTTGTGCGGTTTGCCTTCGTTTACGTCTTAAACCCAGGTGTCATCCTTTTTGGGCATTTTCCTCAGATCTCTCCTTCGAAAGCATCCCTCTTCTAGCCATCAGGGCTACGAAATAGTCGCCAACGACATCCAAAATTGAATGACTACTTGCCATAGTTTACGACCTTCAATGACTGGATAAGGAACTTTTTTTTTTCATTTTTGTTGATGGATATTGTTCAATTCTAAGACAGAACGGAATCGTTGGTTGAGTATTCGCCTTATACATTCCTGATTAAGGACTTATATAAATATGCTGAATATCTGAAACGGGCTCAAAAAAGCTTCCCAAGACAAAACAGTGACATGACTTACTTTGTTTTTCAGAATGTATGGAATCCACTCTAAAAGCATAGGGTGGCTGAACTACTATATGAGAATAATATCGGAATCACGAAAAGCAAGAACGAGAATCCAATTGGAAGGATCCAAAGAATCTATAGCAAGCGCATTTCGCGTTGGAAGTTTCTAAGTCGAAACCAGCTGGAGCTTCGACATTGGATCTTCGACATTGGCATGGACAAGATTGCTGAGAATGTGATCTGAAAGAATGAATAGCAATTTGGAATTGAAATTGTATGTGAGAGAAGGTTGACATATCTTTATGATCCAGAATCTATTCGCTCAAACTGCTTCCTCGAAGTCATTTTAGGCAAGAGTTCCTTTCAACATCCATTCAGATCTGACAAGAAATCATTTTTACATGATCCTTCAGATTTTCAGTAGATCCACAACCAATCTAAAGTTGTCATTCCAACCAAATCTTTCTATTCTAAAGTTTCTGCTTGTACAGGTATTCACCTGCGCTGGTACTTATCCCCTTCGATCGCCTACTTATTCTATATTGAATGAGAGATCAAATCAAGACAAACAAAGTTAAAGTGAGCAATTCCTCCTAAAAAATAGTAAGGCCAACACCATAGGATACTATTGATCTTGGCGATCTCTCGTATTCCCCACACAGGATACTTTAAGACAGGTGTCACATTCAAGCCCAAAAAACAAACTACGAACACCAAGAGGTTAGTCAGCATGAAAAAAGACCAACGTACCAAAATTTTCTACGTTCCCCATATTCCAAATACTCCACCTATTACAATAAAGAATGCAGTCACCAAACCACACGGCCAAGTGTCCACGTGACCTACACCTCACATTCCACCTTGCAAAAAGCCACTTCAACATCGACCCAAACGTCACTGCGGGCCCCAAAATCCACCCAAGACTCCATACCTACCATTAACATTCCATCCATATCCATTCTTTTTTCCCGCCTCTATTCTCGCCATGGCCCTGGAAAGGCGCACCTCGAGGCTCTTCGGGTCGAGAATATCTGCCATCTTCTCCTCCAACGATCATCCACACCTCGAAAGTCGGGACTCGCCCACCCATTCTACGTCACTGGCCCAAAGCGCTTCGCGTGCTACGACTCAACCGCTCTCCCGTGCTCCGCTCGTCAAGTCTGGACGTTCTGCTCCCCCATATAAAACTAACTTGCCTACGCCGTCTCAGTCCGAGATAGCCCCAAATGCCCCTCACATGCTGGTAAAGAGCGTCAGGGGCCAGACTGAATATTCCAATATGATTGCGCTGCCAGAGAGCCCGCTTGTAGCCCGACCTCCAACGATCAATAGCAGACTTCATAGGAAGCCTCCACCGCCGCTAGATCTTCCACAGGAGACGGTGGTGAGTCCGTTCAAGCAGCTTCTGCGGATTCCTGCTGAAAGCAGTGAATTCAACCCAGAATCGCTGCGCAATATTCGCGACGGACTCACTGACATCATCGATTCGCTTGAAGAGGAAATCGGCCACATGATGGGCACTCCAGAACACACGGAGACGTTCAATCTTTCGGATAAGCTGAGGCTGGTGTCCGTAGAGCCGACAGGTCCTCTCAATTTCCGCACCATGGCGTATCCCAATGCTAGTGGTGTTTACAAGAAGAATGAGTCGAATGAACTTCCGCAAAATACCTCCCGATCTCGTGTTCCATCACAAGAGTCACAACAAGGAAATGTACTTCTCACTGCTGAAGATCTTCCTGACGAACGAGCCTATGTTCTGACGGAACCTCTCCCTCCATCGTCGGACGAACTGTCTTTTCTATTTTCTCCCACTAAGGACATCACCCAGGAGCCACTGCTGCCGGCTTATGGCCTCGGTCGCCGGGGAATGCTTGCCGACAATGATCTTGTGGATCCTACGTCTCCGGTAAGTGGGCCTGAGTTCACGAATCCTGAACTGTATATTCCTCTCAAGCCAAGTGTGGCCCCAGAAACTTCGGAGATCATTGATTTTGATCCGGAAGAGAATGAGTATAGTCTGTCCGGCGATTCTGCAAGTATGCATACCCTGGAGCAGCAGCTATCGGGGTCACAGGAAGCACATTCGTACTCCACAAACGATAATTCTGTCGCCACCAGTCGTGAGAGCTTGGTTGTCCTGAGTCAGAGACCTATGCAGCCCATGCAAAGTCAAGTTAGTGGAGCTGCATCTGGATCCCTTTCTGATCTGCCATTCTTTGTGGCAGAGAGGTTTGTCAGTTCCAACAATGATTCGAAATCAAACTTAGACTTGATTGTCGAGGATGCACACATTGCAGAAAGTACAAGTCAAGATAACTCCTACTTTCTGAATACGGCTGCCATGGGACCAGCTGTCGGCGGAGCAAGTATGAACCAAGGCTCGCCGGCTAGTCCTGGCTACCCGGTTTCAGAGATGACCGATTCGCTCCTGTCATACACGTTTGGCCAGACAAGTCTGTCAAACCCTCGCAGCCCCCTCAAACACACGCTGACATTCGTGTCCACAGACTCTGGTGTTTCGCGAACATGGTCGAACTCGGCGCTGTTGAAGAACTTCCATGCCCGTATGCTGCTGACCAGTTCCATCACATCGAATTCGTCCAGCAGGCATGTGAACCTAGCTACGCTAAAGCGGTCGTTTAGTCTTCGTCCCGGAGAAGGAGAGCGTTCCACTTACGTCCAGACTATTCGAAGGAATGCAGGTACTTCTTACAACGACACTGGTCCTGGCAAATGGAAGTTGCCCACTGGCATTATGCCCGTGGACAAAAAGAGTTTATACCTTCAGACAAGCAATAAGTTCAATCGCGGAGGCAACGGGGCTCGCACCAAGAAGGCTAGCGGAGTAGGGTTGAAGCATGGCCATTTACAGCCACGTATGCTTGCTGCAGAGGTCGGCGATAATGATGATAGCGGTAGGTTTGGGTCATTGGGTCGTTCGAGTACAATAAACACAGTCACCAACACCCTCACCGCACCCTCTCCCATCCAGAAGGTGATCACTCCTGTCACCTCGAAATCGTCCAATCCCTCGGTGCTAGGTGGAATATCCAGAGAAAGCTCGCTCAACCGGTCCAAATCTCTTGCGTCGGGTTCTACTAATAATGATCTTCAAAGTGTGCAAACCAAGGATTCCAAATTATCCGGAACGGAGAGCGAGGTATCGTCATTGAACTCCAACGGCTCGATCTCCGAGTACAAGTTTGGGGATGGCTACTACCAGCATCCAGGATACAAGTACGACGATGTACCAGAAGCTGGAAGTCACAGTCCTTCTACAGAAGATTATACCATGCACCCAAGCTACGATGATATTGACGACATTGACGAAGATTCCGAGGAGGAAGAGAAGCCACGGCTATTCCTTGCAAACCCTGATCTGTCGAGTGAGGAAGATTAAAGGTAAGTAAGCTGGTACGTAATCACATAATATGCATGTTACTAATGATTAGTAGTAAGTAACAGCAGCAGGGTAGTATCTTATCAAGTAAGAGCACTGTCCAGGAAAAGAACTCGGACACCACTGAAAATGTTGATCTCGCGTGGAGCACGTGACCAGGATCACGCGCCATTTTCTCGATCAAATCCTCCAGGTGTTAATTCCAAAACTCAAATACTATCAACTACACCTGTCCCAATTCAACGGTGAATTGTGTTTTCAATCCGATTGCAATAACCTGAAAACCCTTCTTCTCCGTATTTGCAATGTCTGATGCCGGATACACGTTGATTTACGAGCCCAACACTGCGGCTAAGTCGTCGGTCAGCGAGTTGAAAACATTATTGGAAAAGTCAAAGGATGACGTGAAAATTGCCACCATGAAGCGTATCATCATTGCGGTTCTCAATGGTGACTCCATGCCAGACTTGTTGATGCACATCATTCGTTTCGTGATGCCCTCCAAGAACAAAGAATTAAAGAAATTGTTGTATTTTTACTGGGAGGTGTGTCCCAAGTTGGATCAGCACGGGAAGATGAGACATGAGATGATTCTCGTATGTAATGCCATCCAGCACGACTTGCAACACCCCAACGAGTATATCAGAGGTAATACTTTGCGGTTTTTGTGCAAATTGAAGGAACCAGAGTTGTTGGAGACTTTGGTGCCCAACGTGCGCCAATGCTTGCTTCACCGCCACGCTTACGTGAGAAAGAACGCAGTCTTTGCTCTCTACTCCATCTATAAGGTGTCGGACCACTTGATCCCCGACGCCCCAGAGTTGATTTACAGCTTTTTGGCTGAGGAGTTTGACTCCGTTTGTAGGAGAAACGCCTTCGTGTGCTTGGGCGAGTTGAATAGAGATGCCACCTTGCAGTACATCCAGGAGAATATCGCTTCCATCGAGACCTTGGACCCTCTCTTGCAATTGGCGTTTGTAGAGTTCATCCGAAAAGATTCGATGTCCTCTGCTTCCTTGAAGCTGCAGTATGCCCAGTTGATCACCGAGATCATTGAGTCGTCATCGAATGTGGTTGTTTATGAATCTGCGGTGACTTTGACCGTCTTGTCGTCATCCTCCCAGTCCATTTTGTTGGCTGGTACCAAGTTCGTCGAATTGGCCGCAAAGGAATCCGACAACAATGTCAAGATCATCACCTTGGAGCGTATCAACGATTTGAACAAGAAGTATCCTGGTGTCTTGCAGGGCTTGTCCTTGGACATCTTGGGTGTCTTGTCGACCCAGGACATCGACGTTCGTAGAAAGGCTCTTGACGTGACACTTCTGCTTGTGACCAGCAGAAACGTCGAGGACGTGGTCAAGTTGTTGAAGAAGGAGTTGCTGAGATCCTCCACCACCAGCGAGGACAAGGGATCTGAATACAGACAGTTATTGATCAACGCCATCCATCAGCTCGCAATCAACTTCGGTGAGGTGGCTACCAACGTTATTGACTTGTTGTTGGAGTCCATTGGTGATCTCTCCACAAGCGCTGCCTATGATGTGGTGACTTTTGTCAAGGAAGCTGTCGAAAAATTCCCAGATTTGAGAGGCCCGATCATCCACAAATTGATTGAGTGCTTACCAGATGTCAAGTCTGGTAAGGTTTTCCGTGGTGCTTTGTGGATCTTGGGTGAGTATTCTGCAGATGACTCCTCTGTCAAGGAGGCTTGGAAATTCATTAGATCCAGTATTGGTGAGGTTCCCATCTTGGCCAGCGAGAAGAATAACTCTGAGTCTAAGGACAACGAAGATAAGGAGAATGGCGATCTGGACGTTGTTTCCAAACCCAAGAAGGGCCCTGTCGTTCTTCCGGATGGGACTTATGCTACAGAGAATGCTTTGACTGTAGAAATTAACACTTTCGAAGACGAAGATGTTACTCGTATCAGAAATCTCATCTTGGCGGGCGACTTCTATTTGGGTGCCGTATTATCCTCCACATTGGTAAAGCTCGTGTTGAGATTGACCCAGATTCAAACTGCAGAGAAGTTTGTGAATGCATTGAAAGCAGAGGCTTTGTTGATCATGGTTTCTATTTTGAGAGTTGGAGAATCCACATACGTCACTAAAAAGATTGACGAGGACTCTGCTGATAGAATCTTGGCCTGCATTAAGTTCTTGACTGATGAGGAAGACAGCAAGTTGATTGCCCAGGGATTCTTAGAGGACACCAAGGACGCATACAAGGCACAAATTGTCAGCGAGCAGACCAAGAAGTCGAAGGCTGAGGCAAAGGACTTTCACGAGAATGCCGAGCAAATCGATGACGCAATTCTTTTCAGACAATTCGAAAAGACCAACGCCTCTACCAAGGGCCACTCTGACGATCTCCTTTTGGCATCAGGTGCCTCTGTCAAGGTTGAAGAGTTATCTTCCAGATTGAACAAGATCTTGCAATTGACCGGATTTTCTGATCCAATCTACGCTGAAGCTTATGTCAAAGTGCATCAGTTCGACGTCACTTTGGATGTGTTGTTGGTCAACCAGACAACCACTACGTTGAGAAACTTATCTGTTGAGTTTGCCACCCTCGGAGACTTGAAGGTCGTTGACAAGCCAGCAACTGCAAATATTGGACCACATGGATTCCACAAAATCTCCGTCACGGTGAAGGTGACATCAGCAGACACGGGTGTCATATTTGGCAACATCGTGTACGACGGACAACATTCTGACGAGTCCACCATTGTAATCTTGAACGACGTGCATGTGGACATTATGGACTACATCAAACCCGCCACATGTACCGAAAGTGCCTTCCGTAAGATGTGGAACGAGTTTGAGTGGGATTACAAGATCACCATCAAGTCGCAGATGGGATCTTTAAAGGAATACTTGAAAGAATTGATGGCCGGCACAAACATGAACTGCTTGACGCCTGGTGCTATTGTCGGAGAGGAGTGTCATTTCTTGGCTGCCAATTTATACTCGCGTTCTTCATTTGGAGAAGATGCATTGGCCAACTTGTGTATCGAGCAGCAGGCCGATGGCCCTATAATTGGCCATGTCAGAATAAGAGCGAAGGGACAGGGATTGGCCTTGTCGCTTGGAGACCGGGTTGCATCTATTTCGCGCAAGAGCAAGGTGTCTGAACTTTCGAAGGTCTAGGCTTCTGTTCTAATCTATTTCTATTGTATAAACTCCATTGAGTCAAATAAAAGTTCTGTTAGTGAGTGAGTAGCATTATCATTTGGACAGTAGATAAGAATGTGAATATATGAAAGCGAGTACCCTATCCTGATTCTGGGCCTTGGTCTGCTTCTCTTTATCGGTAGTAGCCAAATTATCCCCCTCGTGAACACCGATTATGTTCAATAACTCAATGTTGGCGTCAACACTGTACTCTTCGTACGCATACCTCAGAAAGAGGTACACCAAGCTATTAAACAACGACAGAAAGTCGCCACTCAACGTAGCCGTATGCAAGTTTCTATTGAGATTGTAGATGGAGTAGTCGATTGCCAGCGACGGAAACCGCGTGGCTAGGCGATCCATTTCAAGTGGAGTGCATTCCACCAAGACATCTAAATGATAGTTCTGGGATTTTAGTGTGAATGGTTCGACCTTGGCGAAATTGTTAATGTTGCTGTTCAATAAGAACGCTAGGTAGACAGCGACCCCCAGGGTCTGCTTGAGGTTCCCGTATACTGTGACAATTCTGTCGACATTTAATGGAGCTTTGTCTGAGATGGAGAACGAGCTGATTCCAAAATCTTGCCGGAGTTCATCCTGAACCTCGGCAGTGAAGTAGTCTGTCTCCGAGTCACACATGACTAATTTAATACATGAGGCAACATTCTGGTCCTCTGGCACCAGTAATTTCTGGAGGTACTGCTTGACCTTAATCGGATCTACGACAATGTTGGACGGCTGGGGGAGATCTGGGTCTTCAAACACTAGAAGGTCCGATACAGTACTGGTAGACGGTGAGTCCTGTCTCCTCTTTCTGGTTAATCGAGATGTGGGCCTAGACTTCAGGAACATTGGAGATAGCTGGGGATCTTGGAGTGCAGGTGGAGTTTCAAATTGATGGAAGTGAGTTGTAGAAAAGGCGCACGTGACTGTGAAAAAATGGAGAACAAATCCGTGCACCAGGTACCATCTCATCCCAGAAAAAAGCATCGAGCATTTTTCCAAATCCCACAAAAGTTACAATGGCCAAGAAAGATAAGGTTGAAGAGTCCGGCGAGGACAACTACGACACGAGAATGGCTGCTGTGTTGCCATTCGCCAAGCCACTTGCTCCAAAGAAATTGAACAAGAAGGTTCTCAAAACTGTCAAGAAAGCTTCTAAGGCCAAGCATGTCAAGAGAGGTGTGAAGGAGGTGGTCAAGGCGTTGAGAAAGGGCGAAAAGGGTCTTGTCATTATCGCTGGTGACATCTCTCCACCGGATGTGATTTCCCATATTCCAGTTCTTTGTGAAGATTCTGCGGTTCCATTTGTGTTCATTCCATCAAAGGAAGATTTGGGATCTGCTGGTGCAACTAAGAGACCCACCTCGTGTGTGTTCATTGTTCCAGGTGGAGGAAAGGCCAAGAAGAATGCAGACAAGACCGAGGAGTACAGAGAGGCCTTCGACGAGGTTGTGAAGGAGGTTAGCAGATTGGAGTAAATGGACCATTTTCTTCATTTCAAAATGGTCCATGTGGCCAGCAGGCAGGCGTAAACAGCAAGCCTGATTGTAAATTAACGGCATTATTTCTCATATATCTGTAATTGGATAATACATGAATCAATTAGAAAGGGACAGTAGAGAGTGATAGAGAGACCGACAGAGTAGAGACGGATAGGGTAGAGAAATATAGAATGGAGAAGGAATGGTTGATTGTGATTAGCATTTTCAATCCTTGACGTACATAGTTGCAAAACCACAACCTGAGGACTATTACATTCAAAAGCTTACGCAAACCTTGTCAATGGAAGACAATTCATCCCAAACTCAATAAAATTAATAAATTCACGAATGCTTAAACTACTCATCGTCGCTGGCAATAGCGAGGTGGTTCCTCTCAGAAGCCTCATCAGTCTCGGACTCTTCTCTTGCATCTTTCTGAGTATAGTGCCAAGCCAAAAGCGTCATGATAATTCCAAAAGCATTCAAGCACGCCGTGTAGGTGAATCCAATGTGGTATCGTGGCTTGTCCTTGGTGTTCCACACAAAGATGGGAACCCATGCACCTGTAACGTACGCCAATGTGTTAGTGCAAACAACAACAAAGTTTCTCTTCATGTCATCGTGGAAGAGAAGTCTATTGACCCATGAGAAAATAAAGGGCTGACCGAATGAAGGAGGGATACCAATCAAGAAGTAGCAGAACCAATGGAGGCCACGTGGAATTTGCCAGTGGGCAAGCAACGCACACCCAATCATCAGGGGAATGAAAAAGCCAAGTACGTAAAAGTGATTCTTCTTTCCTCCAATAAAGTTGTGGGAGTACGCCAATACCAAAGTGGTGAAGATAGCAGCAGCACTTACAATTGTAGGGAAAGTATTGTAGACGTAACTGCTCACCTTCAAGTCAAGCTTCATCCATGTGGTAAACGTTGGCTGCGAATAAGCAGCACAAGAGTTATTGTAGGCCAAAAACAAGAAAGGGAAAATGTAGAGGTGCCAAGTGTTGAAGAAAGATTTGATCTTGGGCCAGGTGTACTTCTCCCGAGTATTTAACTGGGCTCCAATACGTCTTCTTCTCTCCAACCCAACGAGTCGGTCTTCCTGGGTGAAGTACCAGGCGTCAGTGGTGCTTGGGGTGTTTGGATCGACGGCCATAGTGTATATACCCACTGGCACGGAGATGACAGCATCGAAGACAAACATCCACTTAAATGGAGGCATCGATGAGTGGGCAAATCTCTTCAATAGTGCCTGCTGTAATGGACCAGAAATTAGACTGGCAGCATTTCCTGCCACTGCAAAGTAGGCACTTCGAGTGGAAAGCTCAGCAGCACTGTAGTTGCTGCCCACTAAGTACTCCATTCCAGGAAAGAAACCGGATTCCAACAATCCAAGGAAGAACCTTAATGCGTACACTGAAGGCAAGTTCTTACAAGTGATCATTAACAATGTCAACAAGCCCCACGAGATCTCCAACGCCCCCAAGTAGTATCTTGCAGAGACTCTGTGCAAGATGAGATTGGAAGGAATTTGCCCGATAATGTAGCCAATGGTCCACAATGTCACCATGTAGTTGTACTGGTTGTTCTCCATGTGGAAGTAGTCATCCATGCCGTTGACGTAGGCCGTGGCAATGTTCGACTGGTTCAAGTTCTTAATGAAGTAGCCAAACATGGACGAACTCAACAAGAAAAAGTCTAGCTTAGCCAAGTACTTCTGCTCCTTTGGATGCTTGCCTGTTCCGTCCCAAAAGAACCTTCTAACCTTGAAGAGCAATGACTTCTCTCGTCTTTCAATCTCCTTATTAGATAACCTCACATCGAGATCAATGTAGGGGAAAAGGTCCGAGATATCGGTTTCCTGGACATTCAAATCACCTCTTTTGACAGCCGAAGTACTCTCAGAGCTCTGATCGGACTGATCAGCCTTGTATCCTCTGCGTTTGTAGGACTCTGTTATCTCAGGCCCTTCGAGAGCATTCTTGAGCCCCTTCCAAAATCCCATTTTTGTGATTAATTTATTATGAATCCAGATCAATGTGACCCTTTTATATGTTTCCGATTGCTAACTTCCTGACTAGATTAGTTGATCGGAATGTGGAATGATCACAAGTGTGGGACAGGCCATGTGCATTACGGAATCCTTGTAGGATCCCCGATATCACCTAACGCTCTCCTAATCAAAAACTGGGTAATAATTGGCCAATTCCCGGGCGTATGTGCACGTCTTCTTTCCCCAGATGATCTGTGGCTGTACTGTGGTCCCTACCTTTTCGCAGCCACACTCGATCATTTATAATACACAGGATAAGATTATTTGAGTAAGCACTTTGCATTAATTCTTTGAAAGAAACGCTATAGTAGAGTCGATAGTATCTTGAAGCAGAGAATTTCATATCTATGCATCTATAAATTTATAACTAAAATGTTGGCCAATATCACACAAAATGGCTAACTAGAACTATTCACAAATCGAAGCGTATGTACGAGATCGCTGCATGCGCATAGTTGACACATTGAGTGATCAGACATGACAACCTCCTTCTGAGGCGGAAGAAAATCGCAAGAACGATTAAGAATGGTGGAGCAAAATCAAGTTTTGTCGATACATACACAAAGAGGGTAAACTACCTGACTGGGATGTATGTCGAAGGATTGATGGACCACATTGGAGCGGACCGTTAGCCTTTCAATTGAACTAGACGAAGTCTGGGCAGTATTGGTACGTTAAGTATGCATATGCTTAGTAATGTCATACCCTGATTATCGCTTATTGATAGGCCACATTGTTCGATTCAAGTGGTTTTGTGCCTCACGCAGGGCCTGTTCACCAGTGCAGGCCCGTTGTGGCATTTTTGTCTAGTATTGTTTCTGGGACCTCAAGGAACACTGGAGTGTGATTACATAGACCAACCAGTCTTGAAAATTAGTATTTATCATCATTCCGTCACTTGCCAAGCATGGCGTTGACATTACTGTTGACTGAATCTTAGTAGTGCCTAAAATGTGCCTCAGGTACATATTCTTGGTGGAAGAATCGGGGATTAACCATGCCTATCCGCATTTAACTGCCAATTTCCAAGTCCCCGTCCTTGCAATCGTCATGTGCCCTTGGGTCTGTCTCATAAGTTCTAGCCAGAAATTACCATGGTCGGAGTGATGCATGCGAGCCATAATATTCATTAGTGTATCAAGTTTCGGATACATATTTTTATTCATAAAGCCATTGAGGTTCACATCTTGATGTTCAAAGTTATGCAATGGCCTACTATGGGCCCTTCATCACATCTGCACTAAAGCCAACTGCAGAAATATCGTGAAAGTGGTCTGATCCTGGGCCATGTAGATAGCCGCAGGGACACTCAAAAGGCGAGATACTTGTGTCCATGCTGTCGTTTGTGATGTCATTTGTGATGTCGTTTGTGATGCCGTTTGTGATGTCATTTGTGCTGTCATTTGTACTGTCGATTGTATGCAATGGAGTCATGGTGCCGTCCAGTCTGATCTCAGTGCCGATTTTGGTGATCACCAAACCTTCAGGGGCGCTAGCTGAGACCACCTTTCTGCGTTTTGATTCAGGCAAGCTTAGGGACATTTTAAGCAAAAGAGATATTAGAAAGTTGAAGTGGAGATACTTGATCAAAGACGATTTTGCAAAGCCAGCGACGGTTGCACAGGCTGCAGGAAAATATGGGGACCTCGTCGTTCCACCTCGAATAGGATGTGTCTTGCGGTTTCCGTCCGCCACAATTTAGTATAAGGACGTTGGTTAAATGAAGGGTTTGGCGAATGCGTTTGCTATACATCTGTGGCTGCTTTTCATGGAGTTCGATGAGTCAATTGTTCTTGTGAGTTGCTGTTCCTATATCCACCCACACTTACAATGCCCTGTAGTTTGTTTCAGAGCTTCCAGCATATTTTCTAATGTCTGTCGCAGCAAACCATAATTTCATCTACAACTTCCACATCTCTTCATATCTCCCGTAGGACATTCTTCACGGGCTACCTGCACACAGCAACACAGCCGGACACTGTTCACTGTCATCCTTGTGCCAAATCCGCCTAAAACCTACACAACATTCATCATGGGAATCAAAAAAATGTTTTCAAAGAAGGAGCCAACAGAGCAGGAGTTAATCAACGAAATGCAGAAGGTCGGCATCTCCACAAAGACCACAGGCAGCCGCCAAGAGAAGTTTGGTGCCTTTAAGAACTATGCCCAAGAGCGAGTGAGCATGAAGCCGGCTTTTGCGCCTGTGAATCCGTACTCCAACATGAACGCTTCGCTGAACAACCCGTATGCCCAAAATGGGAACGACGGAGCTAATGACAGCAGCGGAAGTGCCGGATCAAACCCTTACGGGAGCCAATCCAATGGTCAGTCTAATGATTATGGCGGGCAGTCTAGCCAGTCGGGGCAGCAAAATCCTTACGGAAGCGGCCGCTCAAACCCGTATTCCAGTGCCCAGGGAAGTGCCAGAAACGGCAGTGGAGCCGAGTCACGCCCCCTGGATCCTTCAAATCCGTACGCAACGAATAGAAGCCAGGGCAACCAGGGCAACCAGGATAATGGAGCGTCGCCTTATGGCCGTTCACAGGGTAGAGCGAAGGCCGCCGCTAATGGCGGAAATACAGCCGCTTCTCCATATGTGAATGCCAGTTCTAGAACACAGGGCAAAAGCCTGACCAGTGCCTATCGAGGCGAATCTAGAGGAGACGAGGAGCTGATTCTCGACTTGAATGCAATTCCAACAAACCAGCCAGCTGTCCAGTTGAGAAGACCTATTCAGCGTGCTCGAATGGATGATACAGATACTTTGGACTTGAATGAAGAAGATGATTTGAATGTGGAGGATGATTTGAATGTGGAAGTGGACGACTTCTTGCCAGAGCAGGAGCAAGTCAATTCCGAAGACGAAGAGATTGAATCCATCAAGCAAGACATTCGCTTTACGAAACAGGAGTCTGTGGTCCTGACAAGAAACACCTTGAGAATGGCCCAAGAAGCGGATGCCTCAGGTGTCAACACATTGGGAATGTTGGGTTCCCAGTCAGAAAGGTTGTACAACGCTGAACAGAATTTACTTTTGGCAGACACCCAGACGAGGATTGCCGACGACAAAGTGTCAGAGTTGAGGAGATTGAATCGGTCGATATTCGTTCCAGCGACGGGAAACCCATTCAACAAGAAACTGAGATTACGCCAGCAGGAGGCTAAGATGAAAACACAGAAAGAGCAGGAAAAATACTTGAGAGAAACAAACAGAAAGGGTATGTACGCGAGCGAGCAGCGGGTGAAACAAGGAATAACCAACAATGCAACCAGCTCGGACACGTTCAACAAATACCAGGACGAAAAATACTTGCTGCAGGCAAAAAGATACCAGTTTGATGCTGACTCTGAGGATGACGAGATGGAAAAGGAGATCGGCTCCAACTTGGACCAGATCTCAAGTTACGCTAAGAAGTTACAGACTACGGCGACGACCATGAGCCAAGAGGTTGACGCACAGAACGCACGCTTGCGCCAGATCGAGGAGGATGCCGACCGCTTGGACATTAATGTTCATCTCAACTCGACTCGCTTAAACAACATTCGTTAGATGGCCGAAGTCAAGTTTGAGATCCTGGACTATACTTTTAGATATTACGAATTGGGACGCTCATTACTTTGGGACGCCAACTGGCGGATCACCGAACCCAGCAGCGAAATCACCGAATTCGGCATTCTGACGAGACCTTCTTTTCGTTACGGCGACATCAGAGGGGTGACTAGCATGTCACGCACTTGGATTTAATGTATGAGACTGGCCTGCTTCTCAGTTCATGAGCGCCCAATTTGAGCATCGCTTTCTTCACTCATCTTTGCATCGAACATGAGACAAAAAAATGGTGGGTTCTTGCTCTCAGATTCTTCGTATCCTACAGTCTACATCGCTAGAATAAGTTGAAATTCTCTTTCTTCTAGTTGACCACCAGGACCCAACCACGACCTTTGTCACTGCCAGCTCCGAGCTCGCTTCAGAGAATGTGGTGAAGCGTCATTCTCCTTAGAGGAGCCGTTTGGCCACTTGAATATCGATTCTTGTTCAGTTGGTTCTGCTGCTACTGAGGATATTCTCATTAGAGTGAAGTATGCGGAGACTGGGGTCTTGGTGACGGAAGTCTGGCAATATTAGATCGTACGCTTACCAAGACGGAAGGGCCCATTATAGAAGTGTGATGTCGACAGCCAGTTGATCACTGTATTATTGCCGATGTCTCCATCATTGTGGCCCACCGTGCACACCGTGACAGTGGGCCCACTAAAACCCCCATCATTTCATGATCATCTAGGGAAAGTAGCGCTATGATCGCTTGTTTCTAGTGTGGCTTCGGTGCTCAGTTGAAGTTCCAACGCTATTGTTGTCGTCGGTACTTTGTTTTTTGCCAACTTGAAGTAGGAAAATAATGGGAGAAGAGTTAGAGAGAACAGGACTTACTTATGTTCCCGTCTTGAAAGTAGAATATATGAACTTCTTAATTACATACCTCACATTTGAACTACAACTAGAAGGGACATGGGGTATGGGGCAAAGAAAGCATAGCAAATTTCTTGAGGCAGAGACTTTATGAATTTTCTGGCCCGACACAGTCTACCTTTCCCGGTTACATTCCCCTGCTTGATGTCAATTCGGTGGTGCTAATTACCGCGTCCTCTCCTTAAGCCATTGTCCTACTATTCCTGTGTGAAACATTCTAAGTTGCTCTACTTATTAAAGACAAAAATGTTGAACTGGGATATTTTAACAACAAGAACTCATCCAATCCTAGAGAACCCAAGATCCACCTCCAATTTTAATCAAACCTTCCCCATTCTTGCCTATTCCACCACTTTGTGCTACGTTGAAGCAACCGAACTGTACACAACTCACTCCCGATATAGGAAATAATTCGAGATCAATTGCCTATCTTCCGAACTAGAAAAGGTCATGCTGCATTACCATGTCAAGGAGACATTCCTTGTGGGCAGGGCGCTTTTGAACTTCACCTCGATCTTCGTGTCGCTCGGAGTGTTTCTCTTCGGCTTCGAACAGGGGTTAATGTCATCATTATTGACTAACAAGTACTTTAAGAATTACTACAACAACCCGTCACCCGCGGAGGTGGGTACCATGATAGCCATCTTGGAAATTGGTGCGTTGTTTTCTAGTTTCGAGGCTGGGAAAGTGGGGGATAAAATAGGCCGCAGAAGGACCATTCGGTACGGATCGTTCATCTTTGTAATAGGTGGCTTGATTCAGGCCACTTCTCCAAATATCATCATCTTGGGTGCTGGAAGACTCATAAGCGGTATTGCCATTGGATTTTTGACCACAATTATTCCCTGCTATCAGCTGGAGATCAGCCCTCCTTCTGATAGAGGATTCTATGCCTGCTTGGAATTTACTGGTAACATTGTGGGCTACTCCACTAGTATCTGGGTGGATTACGCATTTTCCTTCTTGGAGAACGACTGGTCATGGCGTCTGCCTTTGTGGGTCCAGGTGGTGATGGGCTTTTTGCTCTACTTGGGTACTTTTGTCATTGTGGAGACTCCTAGATGGCTCTTGGATCACGACGAAGACATCGAGGGGATGATTGTGATCAGTGACTTATATGCTGATGGAGATGTAGAGGATGAGGTTGCCAAATTAGAGTATAGGCAGATCAAGGAGAATGTGTTGATAGCCAGAGTGGAAGGAGGCGAAAGGTCGTACAGATATATGCTTACAAAGTACGCCAAGCGTGTGTCTGTCGCCTGTTTCTCACAGATGTTTGCCCAAATGAACGGTATCAATATCATTTCCTACTATGCGCCTATGATCTTTGAGAGTGCTGGCTGGTACGGCCGATCTGCCATTTTGATGACCGGAATTAATTCCTTGGTGTACTTGGCAAGTACAGTTCCGCCATGGTACTTGGTTGATGGCTGGGGACGCAAGCCATTACTTTTGACAGGTGCAGTTGTTATGGGTTTCTCTCTCTTTTTGATTTCCTATTCGTTATTCTTAAACGATACCTACACTCCGCAGGTCGTGGTGGGTCTTGTTATCATTTTCAATGCGGCTTTCGGAGCCAGTTGGGGTCCAATTCCATGGATGATGAACGAAGTTTTGCCTAACTCGGTGAGATCAAAGGGTGCAGCAATGTCCACTGCGACCAACTGGCTCTTCAACTTCATTGTAGGAGAGATGACGCCCATCTTGTTGGATCTCATTACCTGGAGAACTTACTTGATCCCAGGTTGTTCGTGTATCCTTTCATTCCTATGCGTGCACTACTTGTTCCCGGAGACCAAGGGCTTGTCGTTGGAGGAGATGGGGTCGGTGTTTGACGACTCATCTTCGGTGTTCTCATTCCATTCTGGCTATAATGCAGGGAACAATGCCTACGGATCCACCGACAGCGAATCCCGGCAGGGCGGCGTGGACGGCTCACTTTTGTCTGGAGAAAGTTCGCTGCGTCCTACGGCAGCACAGAGAGCTAGAAACCCAGTGTCCATGAGATCGGAGATGGACGGGCTCATTACTGGAACTCCGACAATTCCACATATTTCGACCACCGAAGTGTTGAAACCAGTGGCTTCTGATGTGTCCTCCTTGCATGATGACAGCGCTACGGAGCCACCGAGTGTGGAGGCCATCATCGCATTCAAGAGAGAAAAAGACGCAGCATCGTGGTGGTCTAGGGTCGTGTCGAGTTCTGCAGATTACGAAGCGTTGAATTAGAAGTGAAATTAGACATCAAGAAAAGTTATGCAGTTTCTATTGGGGAATGTTACGTAGCCACCCCAATTCGCGCCCACATACCAGGGACAAACTTGGGAATCGGGTCTATGTATAGGCTACTGTATGATCGACTTATTTTTGGCTGATGACATTCCTGAAGCGTGAATTCTACTGGGGTTGCTGTTATCAGCGGGGATCTTGATAACGTGCTTATGTAGCCCCACAATGTGAATATGATGCCATTCTGGATCGAAGTTGGCACAGTACCAGACGCAAGGCACCACATCCGGCAACCCGACAACCCGATACTATGCCGACCCAAACAACATGTGGGAGAGAATTTCTTCCCGATCAACGCACACAGAAGCAGAATAACGTCATGATGTAAACTGTACGGCATGAAGTTCAGGAACGCACATATTGTTCAGTCATCTACATACAAGCAGTGCAGGGCTCTCGACATTTTCGTCACATAATGTTTGACCAGGGCATGTTCGCCAACTCTATATAATAACGGGTCCTTCCAGAGTTCAACACCCCACCTCCTGGATTCAGGCACAATTCACTTGTTTCGTTCTCTCTAATGTCGTTGCTAGTTGACACAGACGTCACCTTGATGGCCACACAAACTGCCTCGGTGACGCTTCTACTGGGCTTACAACAGTTGACTTCGTTGCCACCAGAGTTGGCGAACAAAAACGACAACCACTCGGGCTCTTCGGCATTAACAGCCTTTAACTTGGCGAACGACACACAGGTCGCATCGATGTCACTGGGCTCCCGCAACCTGACAACTTCGAGTGTGCACAGTGGTGCAGTGTATATGCCGAAAAGAGGCATTCTTCTTGCAGTTTATATGGCATGTGCGGTTGTGTTTGCTTCGGTACTCTAATAATAATAATAATGATGATGAGCAGAAACGCAAATGGACAATAGGTAGCATCTTGACGCAGATCAAGCGTTCAAATTCGCGACAACAAGTTCGTGCTTGGCTTGAGTTTGCTGCTTGTCCGCTTAATGAGGTCATGCGACATGTAGATTCCCAGTGCGGACTGAGATGATTGCAGGAAAGAATATTCGAGAGGATACGTCTTATAGAGATATATGGAGATAGGAGGGATTATCATTCTGGGATGGAATCCTCTCTTCTGGCATCGCTTGCTGTTCCGGTATAGACTTTCTCCTTCAGCATCGCCAGAGCTCTATATGAACAATTGATACTAGTGAGCATCAGGGATAGTTGTGGATAAGAGATCGCAATTTGGATTCATTTTCCTTTCTCTGAGTATTTTTTTAATAAAGATAACATTACCCAATCTAAATTCCGACGCCGTGCTTACATGCACTAAATCGTGCATGAGATGCTGTCCACTGGAAAAGGAATGAGCGTTTCCGAGTTCGTCGGAATCTAAACTTCTCTGCATCTCAATACACTTTTGAACCCTAAACTGTTTGAGTTTAAAAACTTTGCTAAAAAAAATCCCTACAGATAGTCGATCAAGCCAAGCTCCAGGTACCAGTCCTTGAAAAAGGCCTTGAACGTCTCAACACCAATCCCCACCTCCTTGTAACCTGATGCCGCACGAATACTGTGCATACTGAGCTGTGCAAGCCCAACGTCTATGACTCGGGCTCCTGTGTCAACGGCAAGCATCGGCCCAATGGTGCCCCCGGAGGGCATATCATTTCTAATATGGAACTGCTGCAATGTTAATCCGTTCTTGGCAGCCACAGCTTCCATCATGGCAATTCCAATCAGGTCCGTCATCACATGGCCATTGGCATCCTTTTTTAAGGTGAGACCGATATTTGGAAGTGGGAAGTGGTGGGTCAAGTAAGCGGAAGTGAAGTTTGGATTGAGCAAGTGGGTCACGTCTGCAGAGAGAATGATGGAATTGGCGAAGGCTACCTTTATGTCTGCGTGTGAATAGCCTAAATCAGAAGCCATCCGCTCGACAACGCTGTTGAGGAATTTGCCCTTGGCACCTGTCCTTGTGGCCGACCCTATCTCTTCATTGTTAGCCAAGTACACAATTGAGCATCCAGAGTAATCAGCCAAGTCAAGCGTAGAAGATAATTCAAGAAGGCCGAAAATGGCACTGAAGGAACAAAGACGGTCATCAATTCTGGGTGCAAACATAAAATCATTCTTGATTCCCCCTCTCACCGCTGGCTGGACATCAAAAAGTTCAAGATCCAATGCCACCAAGTTAGAGATACTGGTCTGTGCGAGATTAGCCACATAACGAAGTAGCATGAGTGAGTGCTTCCCATACAAAGGAGATGCCAATTCCTCTTTGGTTGCAGGTTCGTCTTTGCCAAACGCCATAACAGGTACCATTCTGGTTTCCTTGTTGTAGGTTTGTGAAGCAGCAGCACCAAAATGCGGAGCCAAAGTTGGGATTCTGCAAATAGCATGCTGACCCGATGAAATGAGCTTGGGAAATATTTTCTCTGTGGAGGGGTCCCTCACAAGCACCCTGCCTGCAATTCCCAAATCTCTGTCCAACCACAAATGGTTCAAGGACCCGGAATACGGAGCTACACCAAGAAGCTCATAACCTTCAACAGGACTCTTGAGGGATGAGGGCTTCAACTTGGCAGTGAGAGCATCGACATGGGAGCCAATGATGCCAAAACCATTCTGCGGTTTCCATTTCCCTCCAACAACTAGTGCAACCATGGATTGCAGATCTCTTGACGAGAAATAAAGGCCGCCATTTGGATCAAACTTGAAAGGCTCTTTCTCAGCTAGAAATGTATAATTCAGATCCTCCAAGATCTTGGAAAAGTAAACAATTGCATGGTAGGTGGTTGGTACAGTGTTAGTGAAGTGCATGTACCTTGAACAAAAGTCTGCGTAGAAACTCTCTGGACGAGTTGTTGACGATAGCGGCAATTCTTCTGATAATTCTGTAGCATTCTCAACGATGATTGTACAGTCAATATCGGCTGTCTGGTCATCATGCGTTTCATTTTCATTCACTTTCCTGCCATAATACACCTTGCGATGAACATTTGCGTCGCTGCTGTAGTCTTTCTCCAGCTCAGTAGATTCAACATCGGAGGACAAAATCCCATCATACAGGAGCATCACAAACGTCTCTGTGAGTCGATTGAGGTTATCTTTAGCATCAGGCTCCATGAGGAATGACGATTACTGGTGACTATATAACCAGCACGATAAGATAGTTGAAGCGGCGCGCCGGATGTACACTATCACGTGACTACATACAACTAAATTGAGCTCTACCCTGCACTCGGACCAACAGATTGGGTTTGTGACCATATTTCCGTTCTCGAGGAATAGCTAATGGCTTTCGCGTTTACTTAGCCGTTGGCCATATTGCTGAAAAACCTCTACTGTTCATAGACATTCACCTAAATCCGTTTCAACTCCTTTGTTTCCTCTTGGCAGTACTGGTTAGTGGTTCCACATACTTCAGGCTGTTCGTTGCATTATTCCGCTTCCTAACATTGTCCTACTGATTAACTTTGTAGTGTTTCACTGCATGATTCCACTTCAACATTATTGCGCTATGCGGCATTATTCCGTTCTTACCATATCTGGGTGTAATTGTTTAGAAATGCTGGTTCAAAAGGAGTACATACAGCATTTAAGGTGTATGCGCATTTCTATATTTCTCGATTGAGTACAACCACCATGGCCTTGGCATTGTGAAGTTACCTCGTTATGTATGGCATGCATAGGGTCAGCCGGTATACATGGGCTCCTATTTCCAGACACGAGCCAAAGTCCAACTGCAATCATGTCCACCGTCGAAAGTTGCATCCGCCTCGACTATTTCTTTGCTTTCTATATCCACTCCGCGCCAAGAGAGAGGTAGAGGTGGGATAAACAGTCGATGTGTAGATGATTGAGCAGATGTGGGGAGTATCATTCTGACAATAGGTTCAGACTCTGACTTCAGTATGCAAGGGATTTCCTCTTTTATTATTTTTTTTTTTTTTTGGATCACTCCTAAAGTGGGATTCCGTCTTTTCATTAGGTAGCCATAAATTTCTTCATATTTCGGGTGTCGCAGTCTGTCAACGCTCACACAATTGAGTAAACCGAAGCACGTGATCATTGGGGACCAGTTTCATGGCCACCAAACCTCACTGCTAATTCTCTAAATAAGAAAGTTCATGGACAACTCCACCATCGTATTTATCATCACGCTAGTGGTGGCATTTGTGTTCCTAAGATGGTTGATCTCGCCCATCCCCCAGTCTGTACCCGAGGAATTCAACATTCCTGATCCGCAAAGACAGAGTCACCGAAACCAAGCATCAGCTCCACGAACACGTAATCGCACGTCCAGAGAAATCAATCCATCCATGATCGATGTTGTCCGCTCAATAGCGCCCCATCTCACATCATCGCAGGTCCGATTCAGCTTGGAGAGAACCGGATCCGTGGAAGCAACTGTCGAGGAATACATGGAAAACCAGAGCTTGCCGTTCCCGCCTGGTGAGTCGCCCGTTGACCATGATGCGGACGGCGATGCACGCAATGTGGCTCCGCTGGGGGAACTGAAGAACTTAATTGAGAAATACGGCTTGGATTTAAATGGAAACCACGACCAAGATATTTTGGAGACAACCGGGAAGTGGGGCAAGGACAAGAGCGAGCGTCAGCAACTTCTACAGAAGAGGAGAGAGGAAATGATCCTCAAGGCTCGTAGACGCATGGAGAAGTCCTTGACAAACGATGTCTTGAGTGACGATTAAGCAAGGAGAGGATTCGGCATGGTCAAGTTGATGGCCAAGCGACAAAGGCAAGACAAAAGAAGATCCTCGGAGGATCTCGCTTCCTTGTAAACGTCTCGAGTGATTGGCAATTTGTTACATTGTGGTCATTCATTCAGACTCCTGAATCTCGCGCGAAGTTTTTCTTTGCAATGCTTGCATGTCCCTTGACAAATGTTTATCAGTACAATACAACGAGGAATCGGCTACATAGAAGAATGTCAATGGTATTGAAGATCGTCTTTGGATGTACCTATAGCTTTGACGGCGAGTTTGCATGTTGCCAGAACATGCGTGACACAAAGAAGGCAACCTTAAGTAATCTTAAGATCCCAGCAATTTGACTGATCCTTGCTCTGTATTGCCGTTGCAATTCTGGACGAAATACGAGTGCGCAATAAATGACAAAATGACCATCCTAAAATTACACTGTGTTGGAAGCCTTACATCTTCCATATTAACTAACCCGCCAAGCAAGAAATCTCGTCCATCTCAAAGTTGACGAGAGTTAATTCGTTCATTTCGAACAAAGGACACCCGCTCCGGAAATATCTATCTGGTCAAGGATTAAACGGGGAAGCATTTCGCGATTATCTTCATGTTCCTTCCGAAATAAGAGTAGGAGCAATTCTTCTCTTCTTCGGAGGTTTGGACGATTCTACTTGTTGTTCTTTGCTTACCTCGCGTTCTGCTGGAGCATCGACAGTGACGGGTTCAGCCAAGAATTGGGAAAGTAATGAGGGAGTGACCACAGTAGATGAAACAACCGAAGCAGATTTGTCCGCTGTTTCCGCGGCTTCATCATCTGAGATAACTGTTGGCTCATTTCTGACACCAAATGTAGACGTAAGTGACTCTGGGCACGACTTAATCTCTTTAGAGACAGACAATTTCAAAGTTTGAGGCTTGTGAACCAATTCTTGCGCATGCTTGCGTTCCCGTTCCTCCACCAATTCCTGCTCTTTATCTTCGTCCGCTCTTGAGGTCTTGCCTGTCGCCAATTTGCCCACCTCTAATTCCTCATTTTTCTTTTCTTCTGTCGACTTGACGAAGGGCTTGCCAAAGATGCCTTCCTCAAAGCCAATAACCGAGCAGAACCCCTCTGTCGACGAAACGATTATGCTGTGTCCGTTAAAATCCCAGCAGAGGTCTGTGATTGTCAAATAGTGGAGGTTAGTCAGAGATCCAATGGGACACAAACTCTGAGTATCATACACAAAGACCGAGTCCTGGGTTGCCACGGCAAAGACCATTTTGTACGGGAGATTGAACGCTGAGAGATCTGAAGTGGCTGATACTTCGAATATAACAGGATTGAATGAAATAGCCACCGCAGGCTTCGGTAGGCCCGGCAAATGGCACACAGGAGGTTTGTTCAACCCGGAGCGAATGTAGATATAGACAGTGTTGAGACAGGTGGAGTCAGGAGCATCCTTATCGTCGCCAGTGTCATCATTTTTGTAGATTCCCAGTGGCGTTAGTAAAAGCGTCCCGTCCGGCGAAAAGGTTAACCTTCTGAAAAACGACTGCAAGGTCTCGGAATGATAGAGGAGCGACGAACGCTTTAGCCGTTTGAGAGCTTTCCCTGTGCTTGGAATGATTGCTGCAAGCGACTCGCTGGGCAACGTCTTGCGCTTTGGCGAGGTGAAGACGTGATGCACATGAGTCAGCGACGGAGGACTCATCGGGTTGGCCACGGCAGGCGAAGAACGCGGAGAACCCTCAGTGGATGAGAGCACAGTCTCGGTGGTCAGGCCCGAGGATGTGTAGCCCAGCGTCAGCAACTTGGAAGACGGGAGCTCTGCCCGAAGCACCTTGAAGAACAGCGTTGGGACAACCAGCAATGCAGTTTCACCGGCATTCTCCTTCAACGAGTAGATATGCAAAACTCTATCGGCGCCCTGTGTGGCCAAGTACTCGCTCAACGGATCCCATGCCACCCCTTGCACGTAGTGTGAGTGGTCGGCCAACTCGCAGAGTTTCTGCCCTGTGGCCACGCTGTAGATCTTGGTGATGTTATCCATGGAGCCGGTAACGATGTACTTCGAGTCTGACGACCAGCTTATGTCGTAGATCTCCAGCTGCGTATTTTGGAGCAGCTTAACCGTCCACGATTCCATGACGTCGTCGTCTTGATGTCCAAACTCCAGAACGATATGGTCGGCACGGGTCCACAAAATGAGCATACCGTCATCGCCCGCAGTGGCGAGCATTTCACCCGTGGGGTCGAATCGCACTGCGTTGACTGCTTGTGTATGCTTTCTGAGCGTTGAGAGGTACTCCACTGACGTCTCATCGAGAGTTGCCAATGGTGCATACTTGATGCTCCAAATGCGGACGTTATTATCACCGCCGCCCGTGGCTAGACGCGACGACCTAGCGTGGTGGGTGGGTTGCAAGCTAACTGAGTACACTGGCTGGCTATCGTCATGCCAATGCACAGCAATTGTAGCAGAATTCATGTTGAAGATGTGGTGAAGTTTGTGACCACACAATGCAGGTCCGGTAACTAGTAACACGGTACTATGTGAGGTGTGAGGAGTGCGCAGATGATTTCATTCGGCGGATGAACATCGACTATGCAAAAATATTCAGAACATTCAGAAAAATAAATAAAGGAGGTGCAAAGGACGTGCAGCTCATTTTTGGATTAAATTTCACCATCGATTAGTCTTCCGAAACAATCCGGCTTGCTGCCATGCATATTGTGGGATGGAATTCAAGACGGCATATACACATGCACTTCTTATTAGCTTGCGTTTTTCTCAAATAAAATCACTATGGAACGTCCATGAGATTTTCATGCTATTTTGGGCCCTGTCAGGCTCGAACGGGAAAGAACGTGATGTAATTGCTCCTTTCTTTCTTGATAGCTGTCGTGATGCACTTTGAGGGACGGGGTTTGTTGATGCCTTTGATTTCACCGAGCTGCATGCAGATTGTTTAAGACCTGTTGCTTCCTTGCAACCGTTGTCTATTGTCATCTTGCACACCGGCACAGCAAATCAAGCTGCTTTGTCTAACCACACCTCACCTGCCGCCCTGCCGACAATGCGTACATACGATTCGCTTGAATTATGAACTGTTCAGAGATTGTTGAACTGGAATGCTTTCATTACCCTTGCTTCTTTATTATTTAGTAAATGCCGTTCCAAACTGAGAGAACCATATTGTCTGTGCTGGAGGCCCAAATCGTCTTTAACACCAGCACAACCCCTTTTCAACCGATTGACGTCCGTTCTGTCAATTCTACACAGCACTGCCGATAGACGTTACAACCACTACTGAAAGGGGTCAATGGCCCCACAAGAAGTACCATCATATTCCCTACTCTGATGGAGATATGCAAAGTGGTCAATGTCTCAATCTCGATGTAATCCAACATTCACATCTCCGGCATCGGCCGGTCGGTGACATCGCAATATTTGGCATTTGGGGACGAATTACTGATGCACTTCAAGGCGAGGCACCTAGACAACTACTGGAATTCAGCATGTTGGCGGCCCCCAAAGACGGGACGCGATATTCAGTTGTGGTCGTGGAACTCGAACTCATCATAATAAGCAATATAGATTCATTCCGTAGGCATTGGTATGATTGAGTATGGAGTGCGGTGGACTGGTAAGCGTAGATACGCCACTTGTTCCTCCGGGAAATAATGCATTCCAATCAATTCCCATCAAGAGCCCCACTTTGGTCTAGATCCTTGGAAGATTCTGCCCAAGTAGGAAACCTTTTGCGTACCCATGACATGCATTATGGCACGGGCTCTCTGCCTTTTATTACATAAGAACATATTCCCTAAAAGTGTTACTGCCACCAGAGAGCACCTTTCCTGAACAACTCAAAATCCTTACTCAAGTGCTTCAAGTGAAACTCCTAAAGTATACACACATCTGGCGCCTTCTCGATCCCACGTCTCTCACACTTCTCGAGATTATTCTTGATTTCAATCGCGTAGCATATCGTTTCCCATTCACCTATAAAGTCAACTTGAAGTCCTTGCCCTGGTTCTTCACCTTGTACATGAAATTCGCCACAATCTCGTTCTCCTTGCAGGGGGTAGCAAGAAAGTGCTTATGAACATGGCTGGCAAACTCCGGTTTGGAGATCCGACCCACCGACATCGCCTTTTTAGTGCTGTACGTTTTCTTTCCGATCTCTGACAGAAGAATGTTTTCGTTGATGGACTGAATCATGGGTAAGTTCAAGTTGTATTTTTGGCTGTACTTATGGAGTGCGTCGGTGTCGAGGCTAAGAAAATCCAAGGGGTTGACCTTTGGTTTGTCTTTGGGACCATTGGAATGGATGTGTTTGGAGAGAAGTTCGAGCTGGGCGGCCTGGGCCACGGCGTTCCGAGCCTTGTTAGCTGCCCTGGATGTAGTACCAGTCTTCGATTCTGACTCCGAGGCAGATTCTCTGTGTTGAACACGTGGTGGCATTTTGTTCAGTGGTTGGCGGAGCGGGATTGTAAGATGACTTGAGTAGGTAATGTTATCTGCAGGATATTGTACTCATGAGAAATACTGTGTTTCATTCCTCTAGAAGGAATCTTAGTTTTAAGTGACATAGGGGATTTTCCTTCTTAGATTACAACCATTGCAATTCTATTGTTACAATAGGCGCAGTTTTACGGAAAGCTGTCTCATCAACTAGAGATAGCAAACGTGTTGACGATACTTCGTAGATGACCACTTAGTGGCTACCATTTGAGCGGGCAAGTCCTCGGATTTGTGACTATCCAGGTACGAAGCCTATCTACACAAAGCAAAATGGACTTATCTGCGTAGATCAGATCTTGACTGGACCCTACATATCGGAAATATTGTGCCGTACATGCAGTCTCTCATTCGTCTTCCCTGTAGGACATTTTCCGATTCTGCAAGGTTAAACATGCCATGTACAACCTCGTATGGCGGACCTATCTGAAAAAGTATGGATGCGTTCTGTCAACAAATCTGTAAGATCATCCTCCCTCCATTTGGTCAGATCCGTAGTCTCATTGACATGGATACAACTGAACTAGGTAAAACTATGGAATAAACCAGAAAATTTCCATCAGGCGGCCAATGCATTAATCGTGACAATGAATGTAAATTTTATTCTTTTCCCAAGATAATGTCGACATGACTCAAAACCGTCGATCATCTTGGTGCAATCCTGGACTCGTTGCAGATGACGTTGATCCATCCCCAAATTGTGGGATCGGATCAGTACAAGCAACGCTAAAGTAAATATTATTAGTCTACAACTCATTGTCAGGGTACTTTTCCGAGTTCTTGAGCTATTGTCCTCTTCCGAACTTCATCTGCATTGCAAAAGGATGCGGATAGTTCCTGTATTTTTGGGTCAACATCGGACGACTTCCTGCTGACATTACATGGTCCTAATGCGGACATTCTGCAGAGATTCAAGGGTTGGCTAGGGTATAGTTGCTTCGATCCAACACGGAAGGGGGGCCCCAATGCTGCGCTTTGGACTTAGCTGGACAGGATAATTCTGGTAAAGAGAATGAAAAAATACCAAAAGATGCATGACAAGATGCTCGCAAAACCTTATCGCGATAAATAAGGAAATAAGTGCTTCTTTGCGAATGAGGTCTACAATCGTGGACATCTCGTCTCAAAAGGTTTGATCCTCCTCGGATACCTCCAGTGAAGATACTTTCTCCGAAGTTCCACCTTCCTGTTGGAAATGTGGATTTCCCAATACAATTTCTATAGTCATGACTTTGCTGCCTTTCCTTCATATGTCCTGTCCCTCCTTTACTCTTCCCTTACCTCCTTCATGCGCTGGCAACGGAGAATCCGCATGCTAACGGCATCATTGCCCAAATTCTCAGTGACACCGACTGCCCGTCCCACGAATCCTGCCCTATTAGTTGTGAGACGCTGCTATGCTCCTCTCTATGCAACCTCAGCCACCCGGGCTCTCCTACTTTCTTTACCTACTTTTTTTCGGTTTTTGCGGATCAAGAGCGCTGCCCAGTAAGCAGAGGATCTCACTCACTCTCGTTTCCTGTACACTCCAGCATGTATGTGGCTATGCCTGTGGAGTTGGCACCATTTAACTGGTAGTAATTTCTTACCAGGACATTGGCTTCAAAGCCATTTCAACATTACAGGGATGTGGGATCTACTTAAGCGTGAACGATCGGAGGACTTCACCGGATCAGATCGGCTGACCCCAACAAAGTTGCCCATTCAGGAAACCAGTTTCATTCCTGTCCGGGCAACAGTCTTACGATCATCGAAGCATATCTGCCGTATACGCTGGGAATATACATTTAAGTTCACGGCCAGAAATCTCCCCTGCCGAGGATGTAGTAGTCTATTTTTATGCACGGGTTTTCGGGCCTTATGAAAACTAGTTTGGGGATGATGGCGTTTTGCTAGAGCCAACTCACTATTCGAATGCACGGTTATAAGTCAAACATTCGTCAATAAGCGACCGAAAAACTTTACCACACGTCAGCGCTCCCAATATCACGTTGGTCTGATTTACTGGAACTAGTTCTAAACTCTATTAGTGGGTGCGTGTCCGGAATGTTGAACTTTCGATGGTGTGCATGGTATTGCATTCCGTCGTCCACACGTCCTCCGCCTGACAATTAAAATGAGGGGATGTCAGAAGTGGTGGAAATGGGGGAAGGTCCTCCACTGTGTTACCCAAGCAAGTGTAAGTGCGAATGATAAACTGCCTGCTGCCGACCTTCTCTAGATGATGATTGCCTGTTGAGGATATTTCCGATGTGTGATCAGGGCTGGCCATCCTTCCAAACATAATTGAACTAATAAAGACCTATTGTAGTACAAACCAAAATGGACCTACATGTCCGAACAGGATTCCAAATTCTTTTGCGACTCAAGTTGGGACAAGGGGTGTTCGATCCGGGTACAATAGCAATGCAACTCTCCTTTTCTCATCTTATACAATGAATTTGCTTTTTTCGTTTCAGCGCCTAACGACCAGAGAAGCATACCAGGGCATAACGAAGAGGGCCCGATACTGCTAATTGTTGTACAAACAGCCAGATGGACGTCCAACAATCCATTTGAAAGTTTAATTGTAATGGGCGAGTAAATGGGCTGACAAGGTTCTACGGATAGGAGCCGTGAGATGAAGAAGCGCAATTGCCCGCGTTGGGGCTGATCTTGGACGTGCAAACAAAAAAAAAAATAGAGTAAAAGCAGTGCGAAGCGCATAGAGCGTTGGAATGTACTGCATTCAACAGTCTAAACGCAAGATTGGGTTGATACATTTGTTGCAGTTAAGGCAATATGCATAGCGCGCAGGTTATGAATCTAAAGCAACTTAAAATGAGGTACTCTGTATGATAGACTAAATATCTGCTGCTGAAGGCTAATGCAATGTCATGCGATGCACCCAGCTGCATCATGTGCGGAATTTATATGAATCCAATGGTACGTCCAATGTTGACACTACGATCTACTGCCGTTCCCTTTAAAGACCACCGACTTCTCTCTTTCAAAATGACGTATTTTTTTTCTCGACACTTTGAGATTCCTCAGTATTCTCCAAGACACCCTCAGCTAATATTACTGCATTCCTCATCGTTTGTATTATTACGTGAACTTGATTCTGTCGGAATCATACCACGTAAAGCCAATCCAATGCAAATAATTCCTGAGTTTTCCTCCGTGTTCCCTAACGAGACCTACCACGGACTGATCCTTACACTCCAAGACGCCCTCTTAGTACTTGAAGCCGCACGGCTCAACATCCTTCCAAAAGTCAAGAGAAGACTTAACGACCCAGAGCGCAAAAACATCACCGCAGGCTCCGTCTTTGCATGGAACGAGACAGAATGTGGAATGAAACGATGGACAGACGGTAAGACCTGGCTGGCCTCCAAAGTTAAGGGTCCCTTCCTTACGTATCAGGAGAACGACCTGACCCGAAACGTGCTTCCCAATGGCCTAATCAAGCAGAGTTTCTCCCTCACAACCAAACAGAATGAGAAATTCCACTTGATTGCCTACTACAGCCTGCTGGACGGTGCAAAGCCTCCAGTGGGTACCAAAATCCCCTCTCAGGACAGCTTGTTTGCCAAACTACTGTTCGATCCCAACATCTATCTGAATGACGTGTTGCACTTCAACAATCCAGACTTGCGGACCGGTACCGTGATGCGGCCACAGGTTCAGCAGATACCTGTTCCACAAGTTCAATTCCAGCAGCTGAGGGAAATGCATGCGGCTCCGCAGCCGGGCATCCCAGTCTATCATCAAATGCCGACTACGTACTACTGCCATCCTCTGATGGTTTCCTATCAATACTTGCCAAGCGTACCAGTCCCACAGGCGTTTCAACTACCGCAGCAATCGATGTATCTCCAGCCGATTGGCCTCCACGGCTATCCGTACCACGAAGGCCAGGCTGCTAATACCTCTCAGGAGCATCTTTCCGTTCATTACACTCATCCACTCCCTCAAAACAGACTGCTCTCCGCAGTATCTGTTCCCGGTGGCACATTACCGTCGATACTTCCGTCGGCGCCTCCGGCATACTTGGGCCATGACCTCCAATCGCCGTCGTTCACGTACGGAGTCAAGAGGGTCGACCTGTTGCTGCTGCTCCACTCACCTAGTCTGCCCAACCCTGGACCTATGTACTCTACGCTCGCACCTGGCCAATTGGTTGAAGCAAGACCGTCTTTGTCTGCCACTTCCTCAACATGGTCATCAAAGCCGGTGAGACTCCCGTCAGCGCAAGAACTCTTACTGCCTGTGGGGCTAGCCGACTATCCGGTGCCTGACGTAATAAGTAAACGTAGAGAGCCTAAGGTATTCTCCGTATAGGTTGCTTCTTCGATCTTGTAAGCTGAATTAATGAATAATGCTTGAGAAATCATGGTCGCTAAGAATCCAGAGATAGGCAAACAATGGCGCGTATTTTCTCGACCATAGAGTAACTTGTTATCTGAAGAAGTGTTAAATTCTCAAGAGTATTATTTATGCCAATTCATGATATTACTTTGCTGCACTCTTCTTATAAAAGAAATGGATTCTTGAGCGCCTAATGGTTTGAAGAGTTCAAATTCGTGCATAGTACTTCACTCCAATATCAGTTACAAAGAATGTCTACTTGGCCCAACTCTTCCGCTTTTTCTCCCAGGCATACTTCGTTGATTTGATTATTCCTGCAGTAAAAAGTCCTTTCAAAGTTTGTACTAGCGCCGGGTATGCAATAGTGGCCAGTAAAGATGCTTTGAGTGCTCTCTTCAACCCACGGTCCTCCAGAATTTTCCTCAAGTACGGTCCTATGTCCATATCGTCTGTTTTCCCTGAAAGTACTTCCGAAGCAATCGTATCTTGAAGTAGTTGCGACTTATACCTGCTACGGTAAGAGTAGAGGAGTCTCCTTCGAAATTGTAACGGAAGCGAAGACAAAATCTGGGCCACAGAATCGTTGTTCAAGAGTATTTCATATTCGTCACCAACGCTAACGAGAATGCTTTTACTCAAGGTCTCTTCGAAGTATGGACGGTATAGCATGTGAAAGTCTTCCTTTTGCTTGCTGACGATATTCTTGACCTTATTCGGGTTCTCTCCTCCAACAACCATTCGAGGGTCACCCATGTACGATAGCAGGGCCACCTTTTCATATATGCTTGTCAATGAAATCGTTTCTTTCTTTCTGTTTCTTGACAATAGTAAAAGCGCCAAATTGAAGGCATTTTGAAGGTTGGACTCATTGGCACGTCTCATCGTGGAGTCTCCATGCAAAAATTTCACGGGCTTCTGGAGCCTTCCGGCTACGTACAATGTTGTCCATTCCCGAATGTCCTTGAGTGCTGATTCTGTCGAAATCACACCATATTTTACCATTTTCTCGTTTCCTTCACAATCCTTCATAGGTACATACGGGTTAAAATAAACCCCGGCTCCTAAGTTTTGTACCGCCATCACCGCAGAAATACCCAAGCAGAGCAATCCAGAATAATGGCCCGGATATCGCTCCGAATTCAGCCTATGAAACTTCGCAGGGTTGTCAACAATGTGGACCATGTCAATCTGAGGTTTAGCTTCATTGTATCCAGCTTGTTGAAATACACCCGATCCATAACCAAATGAGTATCTGATTTCATCCAGAGGAAACTGAAGAAAAAGCAGTCGAATTTGCTGCTCATTATCGGACGGAATCAACTGGTGTCTTGCGTCCATGCAAAATTGGACTTCAGACTTGAAGCGTCGCAGTACCGTGACAAAGGGTACAAAGATGGCTTCTCGGTGAGGAAATGGACGACCAAATGGAGATAGAGTGCATCGCAGCACCTTGACAAGGTTCATAGCAACGAATCCGGACGGGAGAGTCAAGAATAGCCGAATTCGCAGTTGGTTAACTCGCCATTACACCACTACACCACAATGAAGGACTCCAAAAAACGTCCCGAATGAACTCCAAAGTTGAATACTTACATCCGTACCTCCTCAAAATTAAGTCAATGAAATCCAATCAAACCTGCGATTACACAACATTGATGCCCAGGATAGTCTGTTGCGAATAATCAGCGGCAGCACCAACTTATATACGCTCCATCAATCTGTAAAGAGCACCTAATATTGTACATTGTAGGAGCCTCAAGTCTGGGACACCCGTTAACAACTAATGATATTTTGCAGAACAGTATTGCATAATGCGTTAGCAAGATCCAACTGGTAATTAACAGAACCTTATTGAATTGGCACCCAGCTTGTGCATGGATGATTGCAAACTGGCGCATCCGCAGATGTAAATAATGCCCGCAATATCCTCATCTGCATTATTATCCCGGAAACGCAGGCAACGTGCGGGCGCATTCTTATGTATCGCAAGTCAGGCTATCTTGATTATCCGTTAGTCATTTTAGCAAGGGGCTTCAAACTAAGGACAACACTTCATAAATTGCTTAACCTCTTGTCAGGGCTAAAATTTTTCGAAGGAGGGAGTTGATAATTTCGCTTCCACATGCAAAGCACCACTCCCCTTACGAAAGAAATGCGTGCCCTGTCAGATTCCCAGTGCATGATTCCGCTATGGTAGCTGAGTGTACCGATGCACGGTGGTTAAAGCGTTAATTTTTTTTATTGTTGAGTTGAAAGGACATACTTTCGGTCAACATCCCAGAGACAGGAGGAAAAGAACTTTCAAACTATTTGCTTTCTTGATTGACCCACTGCCCATAGTTGTGATCCCTTACTTATAAGATTTAGATCAGGGAAGACCGCTGCTGCAACTTTCAAAAGGATCGAGACACATGAAGTTACCCGAACAAGAGATATGTGCGCCTGCTTACATACACACAGCAACGAAACTTGGGCGCTCTTAGATTTTTGGAAAGAGATAAACTTCCGAAAAAATAACTGTCTGCAATTGTAAACGACATTTTCTAGAGATTTGATTCCCTGATCTATTTTGCCTCTTAACTCATGCGGATGAATATCGATAAAATTCATCGTCGCATACACTAGATCACAAAAGATTGTATCCTTTTCATTTTCATAAGCGAATCCCCATTCAATTCGCGCGACTATTTACTCTTTATGATGAAAGGGTATGTACAGTGGTTTGCATGTAGGAGGTTGCGTTACTTTTTCGAATGCTTACATCAGTCTATGCAAGATCGATGGTGCATGACGGACGTTTTTCCCAATGAATGGTTGCCTCAACGAGGAGCCTTGACGGCCAGAGTTGGTGATTCCTACACTGATAGCCGATAAACTTCATAAAGGTTTTTTTTCGCTATAACGAGAAGTAAGATAGTATATTAAAAGTTCATGTGCAGACAGTTTCCTAAAAAAAAAACAGCACGCCTACATAAAAAATAAAGGCATTCTAGGAAAAAATTGTCAAACTTACATTGTAGATCTTCCAGACATTGCGTACAATGCACATCGATGAAAAGCGATATATGCCAAACTAGTGAAGCTCGTGGACACCCCGATAAGATTTCCTGGTGCCGACCATGTTGATGATTACCAATTCAGCAGCACCAAACAAAAATACCCTTCAAATTCATTGAAGTTTGCAGAGCAAATGGAAGGGAATATGTATTGATTGTCAAAACTACCGCCATAAGACAAACCGAAGATAGAAAAAGTACAAAATGACCAATAAGAAAATAGAAGGAAGGAGTGAGAAATGAAAAAAAAAAGCAGTCCACTTCGCGAGATCAAGACATTTGCGATATGTCCTCTGTGGCGCAAAAAGACTGAAAGCGGCCGCACCACGTATTCCCAAGCGGTGGGTTTTCGATAAAAGATTCATTAAATGGAGGTTCGTGGCGGGATTCTCTTCAACTGCATGTCTGAGCGTGAATTAGAGTGTATTCATTCGATTCAGTAGAGTTTCTGAGTGCTTTAATTGAAGGGAGAAGTGCTGCCGCAAATTGTTAGAAGTTTCAATCAATACTGCAAGGAAAAAGAGATCTTCCAAGGATGGTGATCTCTTCTGTTCTTGCCATGTTCCAACATTATCTTCGAAAAAAGTAGTATATGCAGAAGTTATCGAATTGTACGCATTAAATTTGAACTTCGCACTCTCACATTCGAACTTCGCACACATTCATATTCGCCTTTCAAGTTCCTGTGTGCAATTGTTTTTTACATCACGTGCTGTTCATCACTCGATTAGTCACTCAACCAACTCAACTTTGTTCTAGTATCGTCACGATGTCTTCTCAAGCCTACAGATCGACGCGAAGCGCATCCGAGCAATCCCTCTCTTTTGAGGAGGTGGTTATGACCGGCTTGGCCAAGGATGGTGGTCTCTTTATTCCTTCCCAAATTCCACAATTACCTTCGGACTTCCAGATGAAATGGAAAGACTTGTCATTTGAACAGCTTGCTTTCAACATTATGCGTGAATATATTGCCGCGTCCGAAATTCCTGATGACGATCTCCTCACGTTGATCAAGAAGTCTTATTCCACTTTCAGATCGTTGGAGGTCACTCCACTTAAGGAATTGGATGCCGACAAGGGCTTGTATTTGTTGGAGTTGTTCCATGGTCCAACATACGCATTCAAAGATGTTGCTTTGCAGTTTGTTGGCAATTTGTTCGAATACTTCTTGGTCAGAAAGAACGCTGGTGTTGTTGACCCAGAGAAGAGAGACAAGATCACAGTAGTAGGTGCAACTTCTGGTGACACTGGATCTGCTGCAATTTACGGTTTGAGAGGCAAAAAAGATGTCTCTGTTTTCATTTTATACCCTACTGGCCGCATTTCTCCTATTCAGGAAGAGCAGATGACTACTGTTGAAGATCCTAACGTTCACACGTTGTCTGTTAAGGGTACTTTCGATGACTGTCAAGATATCGTCAAGCAGGTGTTCGGAGACAAGGAGTTCAATGATAAGTACCACGTTGGTGCTGTCAATTCCATCAACTGGGCTCGTATTTTGGCCCAGATCACCTACTACTTTTACTCGTACTTCAGATTGCTCAAAACTGCTGAGGCTGCTGGAGTGAAGGACTTCAAGCCAAGATTTGTTGTGCCTTCTGGTAACTTTGGTGACATCTTAGCTGGCTACTATGCCAAGAAGATGGGATTGCCTGCTGACAAGTTGATCATTGCCACGAACGAAAACGACATCTTGGACCGATTCTTGAAGACTGGTAGATATGAAAAAGATGGCGAAGTCAAGGCAACTTATTCGCCGGCCATGGATATCTTGGTCTCATCCAACTTTGAGAGATTATTGTGGTACTTGGTGAGAGACAACCTTGCTAGCGGTGACGATTTTGGAGCTGGAAAGGTGTTGAACGATTGGATGCAGCAGTTGAAGGATACTGGCTCTGTAGTGGCGCCAGCTGCTGTAACAGAGGCTGCTAGAATTGACTTCGACTCTGAAAGGGTTACTGACGAAGCAACTTCCCTCACTATTAGAGAAATTTACACTTCCCACCCAGAGAAGTACGTGTTGGACCCACACTCTGCTGTTGGTGTTACCGCTGCTATTAGAAACATTCAAAGAGATAGAGATGCTGATGCATTCAAGTTCCATTACATCTCTTTGTCGACTGCTCACCCAGCTAAGTTCTCAGAGGTCGTCAACAAAGCGTTGGGCAACATAGAGGGGTACTCGTTCGAGAAGGATGTCCTTCCAGATGAATTGAAAGAGTTATCTACAAAAGAAAAGAAGCTTTTGTTTATTGATGAGCCTTCATTAGCCAAGGTGAAGGCTGCTATTGTGGGAGAGTTGTTGAGGGAACCAAATATCATGTAACTTTACGTGTCCCAACTCGTATATATCCAAGAATGAATTAATTGCCAACTTTCTTGAGTTTTGCTTTTCCGTCCTCCATGCTGACTTCGTATCCTGCCTCCTTTAATGCATTATCTTCCACCACCTGTTTCGCTTCGAGCTGAGCAACAAATTCTTGATTCTTGGGGTTGTTCCTCAATACAAACTTCAAGCAAAGTATCGCCCGCTCTTTGATGTAAGGATTGTTGTCATCGATTATACAATTGGAGAGGAGCAATTCCAAGCCATGCAATTCTCTCACTTTCTCCTGATTCTCGAATGAATTGTGAACGAGGAACGCCATTATTTCCACAATTAAAGATTTAACCATTGGAAAGTGCTTCTTCCCTAATGCTGGAATCGCTTGAGAGAGAGGTACTTTCACTGTTGATATCTCTCCATTATCGTGTGCAGCTCTTAAAAGGCCAATTAAAGGCTCAAGAGCAAAATTGTGCTTCAAGAACTGAATCGCTTGGTGATATTTCATGAAGTCCGAAATAATGTCAAGTACGATAATCAATTTTGGGTGAATATCTGCAATTCTTGAATCCTCTGACTCAGCATTGAGCGAGTCAATGGCAATTCTGGACCATTTTTGGAAGAAAAAATACACCCATTCTAATATGATAATGCATTGGGTATTATCCCATTCCATTTCTGTCGTTGTCACGAGTCTTGCAACCTTTAGAATACTTGTAAATTCAATAGAATTCTCCCGACTCTCTATCCAAATTCTGAATCTTTTATTGGAAACGATTCTTTGAAAGATCGAAATAGTATGTTCATTGATGTTTTCATGCCCATTCAATAAGCTGTAACCCTCGATAAGCAATGATCCTAGAAGGCGTTCATTGCAATGATCTCTCAAAAGAGATGTTACATTGTCGTCATCAATGAGTGCTGCATTAAGAAAAGTCATAAAAGGTTGCTTCAAAGCTTCCACTTGCATCGTGGCTTCTAAAACTGGCTCAATAGACTGCGAGACTAATTGCAAGTTGCACTGAAAGCTCTGACCTCGACTCAAGGATATATTCGCAAGAATTTCGATATAAACACACAAGCATCTTGAGAAAAAGGGATTTGATCTCTCGACCTTCGATAAAAAATGCTGTACATTTAGTAGTAACATGGAAATATCAATGAACACTTCGGTGAAAGCAACTAAATTCCTCAAAACTATTAGGACGCCCCTTAGAACTCTGACATATAGAACAGAGATTTCAGTATCCTTCAAATCTAACAACAAAGAGTTTGTAACAACGTCAACAAGCAGATCAAGTAGAGAGAAATCCTCTGCCAAACTGACTCTAAACTGCACATCCTGGGAAGTTTCAGAAACGACAGCACCCAACTTTTCAAGGACCAAACTGTAGTCCATATTACTGCCTCCATTTTCTAGTACGACCTTCGCCTGCGATATTGCATTGTCCACTTCTATCCGATCCATTACAGTTGATGTGGTTTCAATGCCATCACAGAAATCACAGAACAATGCAGTCCCTGCTCGGAAGGACAAAGATGCAGTATTTAAGCGTGCGGAAGTACTCCCATATCAGGCCCGCCTAAGTATCGTCCAGACGGAAGGACTTAGCGAATGACCAATGGGAGTGAGCTTATTCCTACAAAGCTCCGAATAGGACATTAATGAGGAAAGTGGGCGTGCTAAATTACGCCATAGTGCATCGTCGACTAATTAGAGGGAATACTATGATTTAAATAGTATTCCCATATCCTAAAAGGACAGAGAGAGAGAAAGATAAGGAGACGTGGTATTCTTAATATAGGACATAGACTCAGTAATCCTTACCAGATATAAAATCCTACATCAGATATGACTGAACAAAGTATATCACTGAGTTAATTCACGTGAGAACTACGATTTAAAAGTCCCATCATTAGTCTAATCGTCAGTTGAGCGGAGTCACCAATTAGCAAGCATCAAGGAAAGCCAAGAATAGACATATTCTTAGATATATCTTCGGTCGAATTGGGCTCATATTTTCCTAGCTATAATCATCCAATATTGTCTGATTTTTATACAAGTCGCATGCATGAGGGTGTTTGAGGCAGAATCGGGGAACCAAAGGTGAAACTTGGTATCCCAACGCTAGCAAATACTCTCGAAAGTTGAGAATTCGCAGGGTCATCCAGTTTGTTCTCAATTTCCCTGTAGTCCGGTTGATATTCCCACTCCATAGGCTTTCTGCGAGAGCAGCGGTTCGTGGCCATATTTTCGCGATGAGAACCACTGAATCGACTTGCTCACTCCACACGGTGGTCTCTGCCCCCAAGACATGTTTCAGCTGTTCTTCACTTAGATTTGACGTTATGTTGAAGTTATATATACGTTGCCATGTCTTGTAGGGACCACACCATGATCCACCTGTACCCTGGTTGAAACCATCATTCTCAGTATTCTGGACGTATCTTGGATCATTTGTGACCCATCCTCCGTACCCACAATCAAGGTATAGAAAATTATTTGCTGAAATTATGACATCATATCCTTTGCTAGTAAGATTGTGCACATTGGCGTTATTGGCTGACCAGGTCTGCAAGATTGTATCTCGAGGTATGTTATTTACGCCCTCTAGGGAAGTGATGAAATCCTCCCACATCATCAATCTTCTGTTGGGTACCGACTTGAATATCGGAATGGTTCTGTCCACCCAATACATTGCTAAGTCCTTGAGCGTCCGACTTGAATTAGCTGCAAACCAGTCTCTAGTCACAATGGAGTAATTGAAGCAGTTACCTTGAAGCTCGTCCCCTCCAACATGAAAAATATTGTCTTCGAATACATCACTAAGCTCATGATAAATTCCCTCGACAATTTCATAAGTTTCATTCTTCAATATTTCTAGTTGTCCAGGAGGCGGTTCCATAGCTGTTTTCTCTGACCGAACGTCATTGGACCACCAGCTATTCTCACAAGCCAATATAGACTTGTTCAACGCTGCATATCCAGCACGGGTGTGCCCTGGCATGTCAAGTTCGGGAATGACGCGAACACCTTTCTTCATAGCGTATGAAATGATGTATCTAATATCTGACTTTGTGTAAACTTCGCTGGAAGAGTACGCATCTTTCGTCATCTCAGGATACGTGCTTAGTTGCAAGGGCCACGATTGAGTATCGACCAAATGCCAATGTAAGACGTTCATTTTCGCTAAAGCCATGATATCAATGTTATCAAGAATCGAATCAATACTAAGGTAGTTTCTTCCACTATCAATGAGGACTCCTCGGTGAGGGTAAAGTGGCCAATCTTCAACTTTGAAGTTCAGTTCCACGTAGTACTTACAACAATCTTTATGATAGAAGACAATCTGTCTCAAAGTTGTGAAGGCATGCAAAACTCCCCACAAAGATCCAGCTTTGATTACAAGCACATGAGATCCATTGACAATCTTCATTGAATAGCTTTCGTCAATCCCCATTTGCAAATCAAGAGTTTCATTCAATACCAGAATGTTGATTTCAGTAATTGCGGTACATTCTGCCAAGCTCTGTCTCAACTTTTCATCACGAGATTTCAGATCAACACCTGAATATTTTGGATATGAAGGAATTGGGGTTTCCCAAGTAGCAGGCAGCCATTTCAACTGCCACAAGGAGTCCATAGCACTTCGGAAAGCATTTTCCAAAAAATCCATGGACGGATTGACTGACAATTTTACAGACTCACTGATTTCAACAGGACTAAACTCACCCCATGTTATATTCTGTGGGATAGGAAGCGGATTGGCCCTGATTTCAAATCTTGCAATTGCAGGATGGAATAACGCGATCAACGAGAGACATCCTGCCCATAACTCGACCTTCATTTCAATCTTTCTTCAATTCTCTGGATTCAAGAATAAAATTGAATCAATAATAATTCACAAGTTTAAGAAGCGCCCGAAGTGAGCGGACTTATTTTTTATTCTCAGAGCTCCGCAACCATTGAGCCGTTTCTCCAAATGAGGGGGTGCCTTCACACAAGGTGTGGGTTTAATGCATGAAACCAGTCATGGTCTACATTAAAGACTCCGACTATAGTTGTGATTCTTGGATGTAATTATGATTCGTTTAGGTCCAATCATCACTTCACTGATTCAGTGACATTGTCTGAACAGCCGCAGCAGAGCACTCGTTCTTGTCTCGCTGATTTTGTTCATGTTCTAGATACCTCATTTTTTTGAACTGTCTTCATTTTTAGTGCTGCTCATGGCCTACCTTTTCATTTATTTCTTGTGTCGCGTGGGAAAGAATATGGTGAATCAAAACTAACTCGCCACGAAATATTTGGCTAGTCATGAGGATAACCATTTTTCATTTCCAATTACTGATCAAGTTGACTTACATCTTATCAAATTGGCAAGCTTGGGAAAAAATTCGCTATCCTCGGTTATACATGCATGTCTTCAATCGCCACTTAGTTGGTGTGTGAGAAAGAAATAACTGGCGAAGAAGTCTGCAGAAATTTGGATTGTTAAGCAGATTTTGGAATCCTTACTTAATTTCCTGGAATCTATTTAACTTCCAAACCAAATCTCTTCAGTCGATATCGCCAGTTTAGTGTACATTGTCTGCATCAACTTTCCGGCATTGGTTCTTAGTAAACTAGAATACTACAGATTCTATTACTTTTCGATTAGCAAGTATGTTCGCCCATGTGAAATCTCCCTACTTTTCAAGCTGGTTTTATGTTGTCTACACTTTTCAATTTCTTTCTTAAGTGCGATCGAGGAGCTGACGCCTTATTGTGTTGTACGAGCTGACAAGGATAAGCTGGAATACGCATCGTATCTACATCCATTTTACTTGAAAGCATTCATGAAAGCTTGATGAAAGCAAGGCTATTTTGTCCATGGATCTGTCTCATTGGACGATTTTAGAAAGTTGAAGAACTTGTTAACTACGATCTTCCTCTTGACCAACCAAAATATGATCTGATACTCGTTTGTCATTGCGAGACTTCAGACTTGTGACGACTCTTCTTTAATCCTAGGCTGGTTCAGCAGATTTTATGCATGGTTGGATAGAATTGGACAAGTATTAAGAATCCATGGGCTCCTGAAGAGATTCTGAAATCCAATCCGAATGTTCTAGCTTACTATTGCAAACTGATACTCCCAGTAAGAGACAAGCATGAATGTACATACGTGGGATGTGATGGAAATTTGAAACCAAAGCAATTACAAACCAAACGTTAGAGATCTTGACATTAATGAAGAAAGCTTGAAAAAGAGCAAGCAAGCAGAATGAGGGTGAAGGAAGGCTCATGTTCAATCGAAAATGAACTCACCATGAGCCAGGAATGACTTCTCTTATCTAGAAATAGAGACTCGTGAGATAGTTTACTATTTGGTGTTATTCGTTGTTATGTTGGTAACCGATGCACGTTCTCGACTCTTGATGTAGTATCAATCTGCTTCGATGCCATCACTTCTATAAATAGAACTGAAATCGATTTGCTTTCTATCACACGTCAGAACTAAAAGCAATTCCTTTTATTTTTGTTTTACTTGATTTTTGACATTGTTAATGTGACTAAGTTGGATGGCTCCATATTATTTTTCTCCAAAGAATGAGTGAGGAATCAGAATGTGAGAGAAATTGAGAATTGCAAATTATTTCTTACTATTGGTTACAAATGAGCTTCACCGTTATACGTGCTTATTTTTCATATCTCTCGAACCTGTATTTGTTCTTGTACTCTCTAAGGTTTTATTTCATGATCCTATCTCTGACACTCACAAGAGTCCTCGACGATAGCAGTGACCGACACCCGTACATCTAGATAAGGAGTTGATTCTTAGGGATAGGTTTAAGAAGTGATGGAAAGAAAAAGAACATTGCTGTCGTCGGATTGGCGCTCTGGAATATGCAAATGCTTATCAACATAACAAGTTGGTCCTTCAGTTATGGGACGCTGTTTAAAAAAAAGTGACCTTTCACGACTATCGGGCGTTCGGGTATCTATTTCTTTTTTTTTTTTTGATCGCATCTTCGATTTCTCCTATTGTCTATGCACAATTGGTACCACAAATCGGCCCCCATATCATTTATGCAACATTATTCACTTCCGTTTGCAACAGCATTAACCATCATTCAATCAAAAGCCCCCATTTTGAGATCTATTGACTCATTTTTATTTGAAAAGCGCTCGCTCACTACATCTGAGATTTGCGAGATCGCAGAAGTTGGCTTATCGCGGATTGTCTGGATCGATTTTTGTCTCGAAAGCCTTCAAGGCACCAATTGAATTTACATCACTTGTATTCCTTTTCAGAGTGTTTCGTTCAAGCACTCCAATTTGGATTTCCTTATAGTTCTTCATTCTGAAGTCACAAGTACAAGCAGCTCAAAAATGTCTATTACTATCTTGTTGGAGCCCTCCATTATAGAAACCAATGCTTTGATGGAAAAACGAATTCTGTGCTCAAGTCTCTCCAGCCCAAATACTATCTCACTGCAAACCAGCACCAACGATAATGCCAGTCTTGAGACTCGAGAATTTGATGGCAGAATCTTGGGGCCTTCCGACCCTTCCGAATCCTTCAACTTATGCAAAGCATCAAATCTGACAATTGATCCGTCTCGGTCTTCATTCTTAGATACTACATTACCGGGTGACCTGAAGGGTACGCAACATTCAAAAATTCTACAAGAAGAATTTCATACTCATGGATGCCAGAATAATGTCCTGGACATCTTACAGGATGAATACTTGCGATTTTTGGAACCTAGTCCGGTTCTTCCTCCTGCTTACGAAACGCTTCCACCTGGTGGATGCCCGAGGTTTCCTGTTTTTGACATTGATACCTCCAATGTTGAACTTCCTTTATACTCACCATCTGCTTACAAACTTGGAGTCATCTACCGAAAGCTCGAATGGCTCTCGCCTTACGAACCATCACCCTCCAGATCTTGGAAGATGTTTGTTATGGAGTTGAACTCCACTCAGCTTAATTTCTACAGCATTCCATGTCGTTTAGAAAGCAGTTTTCTTGCCTTCACCAATAACCAGTCCAATAATCTAAACATTGGCCAATCTGGTTTGGAATCCATTCACAGATCATACAGATCACTAGTAACCAAATGCAAGGACGTTCAGTTTCATCATTTTTGTGAAGAACTTGAGTTTTTCAAGAATGAACTCAAGAGTATAGTGGACATAAACGATAAGGGAAATGATTCATCCGCTAATTTTTTGAGCAAGATGAATAAGGGACAGAAGAACAAACGATTGGTTAGAACATATTCGCTACAGCATGCACGCTTCGGCCTAGCAAGCGACTACTCAAAAAAGCCAAATGTGCTAAGATTGAGGTTGGAGAATGAGCAATTCTTGCTAAACTTTTCAAGCACGCAAGATCTCATTGATTGGAATATGGGCTTGTGCGTGGGACGTGATGTGGCCATGGATCTTGCTCTGCGTGAACTCCCAAGATTCAGAACAGTTCCAAGGCGTAGGAGAACACAATGTATTAGTGCTTCTACTATTATCCAACAAGCAGCAGCAAGAAGAAGCAGAGTTCATTCTGATACTCAATTTGAAGTCAATCATGGCTTGAGGGGGAAGTTATCTAGGCTCAAAACCAAGTTGAGCTTTCAGAATCTCGATCATTTGAAGGGGGTCAACAATAATGGTGAGAAATCAGTGCATCAGTTGCAAGTACAACAGCTGAGACAGACTAAGGAAGTTGAAGCTTCAATGGCATCAGTGGGAAGCTTGTCTTCCCAATCTATTCCGCGGGGACTCAAGAGGCGAGGACATTCTGTGTCAACTTCTTTCACCTCATTTTCTATTCCTGGATTGGATGAAGAGGAACGGAGTGTTGATCCAGTTGCACCTCATCTCAGCTTGCCGGAGGACAATTATTATGAAAATGGAGAAGAAGATGATCAAAATTTAAGCGACCATCAGAGATCAGACTATGAAGATGATTCTGAAGTGGATCCTGAAGAAGCTTCTGAGGTGGTTTACCCCATTCGGTCTCACAGGATTGCAACTTCTGAGAATGCGCTGTGTGCTAAGGGTGATTATAAATGGGGTCCTTTCCACAAGACGGAAAACAACAGAAGATTCATACGAAATTGCCTCAAGTGTATCAAGCCATTGACGTTTGAGGAACCGTGGGTGAACAAATTGCTAATGAAACCATCTCTATTGCCTCCTTTGAGTCAAGTCTATCTTATTGATCAGTGTAATGGCACTTTCAGAGATGATGTCATTACAACATCGTCGGGCAGCTTGACAGTTGGTTCTGCCTCTGATTTGCCTAGTTTCAGTTTGAGTCCAAGCAGAATAAGGTCTTCTTCCTTCAAGGAGAGTATCCTAAGCCTTCCTTATAGTTCATTTAGGGAAAATTACCAATCATAATTTGAGAGGGTACGTGGTGGGCAGTCATTCATTGATACCTCACGAGTTATAGAGCAACAGCTTCCATTGTATGTTATTCAATTTTCGGTCTGCTCCACTGCATAAGTAGTTCATATGGAGTCTAACATTATTTAAATTAGCTTATTCTGTCTTTGAGCATTTCATTGATCTTCAACTGCATAGCTCTCGCCTCAAATGCTTGTATCATCGTTTCGCTCACTTGGTGTTGAAAAAGTGAGCACATCGTATTGTACAACGGGTTTTTGAACTTGTATCTCAATACTAGTTCAACATACGTGTCCAGCTCATTGGTGAAACGATTCTTTACCTCCTTGAAATTCCATTCGTTGTAAAGTTGATTAAACAACAGAACAGTAACCGATTCTGCGATCACTTGTTTGTCCTTGATGCAGCTGAGCTTACAAGTGAACTTCTCATCATATTGCTTCCACCCTACCCTGAAACCAGCCTCGCTTGGTAAATTTGTCTCTTCGGCTCGTTCGTTTATGAACGAATGTGTCACGAAAGGAACGAATTCGTGATACTTCAGGACATCAGCGACCACCAGAAAAATCAAGCTTGGAGATACATTAACTTTTCTAGCAACTCTGAAGGTTCGTTGATGATTTGCCGAACTTCCAAGACCTAAGAATGTTCTTCGTGATTGGTAATACGTGGGTATCCTAAACATCTTTAGTCAAAAATTTGAGTGAGCTGAGTGCAATCATATCGTCGGGGTGCAGGGTTCACATATTTCTAATGAAAAGAGAATAGAAATAGCAATAGCAATAGCTCGATTGAAATACAATGAATGTACATTCCTAGATAAACCCACTTAAGTATACTTTATGAATCATGATATTTGCTAAGTAAGTTAATCAGCACGAGTGTAGATGGCCTGTTTAGAGTGCTTAACGATTGGTTTAATGACACCATCAGATTCCAACTGTCTCAAAGCAACTCTAGCCAAAGACCCTCCAATCTTCAATCTGTCGACCAAAACGGAAACTGAAACATACTTGAAGCCTGGGACTTCCTTGATGATTCTATCGTACTTCTCCTGGTCCAAGATAACAACATGCTGTGCCTTGTCCTTAACCTTACCCTTGTTCCACTTCTTCTTACCTTTCTTACCACCAGCCAAAGCAGCAGCTGCCTTGGCGGCCTTAGTTTGTTGAACCTTTGGAGCCATCTGTCAAAGTTAGTATATTGTTCGAATTAAGAGACTCAGGAGAGTTGACAGGAAATGAGCTCTGATTAATTAATTAATAGTGAAAACTTTCAAAAGATTTCAAATTAATCAAACGTGAAAAGGATAGTGCCGTGCTCCCCTCAAGTACAATTTCCCAGTGACTGATGGAAAACACAAATTAAACGGAAGAATATGGAACGTTTTTCCTCACTGTACGTCTAGGCAAATAATGTAGAGCTCATGGACCACTCCCGCGTATTTATTGTTACGTACTTTGATTCACTGTTCTTGGTAATTCAGGAAAAGTTCTAAGTTTTTTTCTCATTTTTTTCCAGCGGGATGCGGGACTGATTTCTGCACGTGATCACGAATTTGAGCATCCAGATAGTAGGCAGGCCAGATTAATATTGGGGTTTGGCATAATTCTTGTCACGTGAATCTTGAATGTTTAGGGTACAAGCCCCATTGCCCATAATTGACCTCAGGAACAACCATCAAAGTACAACAAATTCATGAAAAATGGCAAAGAGAGGTGCCGAGGAACAGATCACAAAGGATAACGTTAACTTACAAAATGAGAGCTCTAACGAATCCCATGGTCCCTCATTCGCTACTGCCGATGTTATGGCAAAAAGAAAAATATTAATGCCAAAGGGAAGGGGCAGTTCGAAAGCCGATACTAAGATTCAATTCTCAACCGCTGCTAAAATTCTTGCTCCATCAAGCTCAGATCTCGATACGAACCTGAAATTGAAAGCGCTTAACCTTATGTTCGTGAACGCTGTGACCTCTGTTGACCCTGGTGCTCTAGCAGATTACAGATTAATAATCCAAAAGTACATGGAATATTATACATCCATTGAATCCAGGAGAACCGAAATCACTACTTCCACACCTGCTGTGTTACCAACTAAGAATTTCGATGCGAACGGTGCCACTGAATCAGAAAGGAAGAACCCATTTGCTGGTATCACTTTTGGTAGTGCTTCAATCGGTTCAAATCAGGTTGAAAAGAGCGTTGTGCCTGCTCATCTGGAAAGCGATAGTGACAGCGATAGTGACATTGATAGTCAACAGAAACAAGTTCGAATAGAAGGCCCAAAGTTCACCATGTCGTCCAACCCAACGATCAAGAAGTCGCCATTCACGTTTGGTCCCAATCCTGCAAAAAGAGCTGATGATGACTCTTCTGACTCTGAAATTGAAATTAAGGGTCCATCCTTCACATTCAACAAAACCATTCAGGACCCTATTTTTAAATTGGGAAGCGGATCTACCAGTCTGTTATCAGCTCCAACTTCATCCGGCAACACATCTGTGCCCTTTTCTTTTGGTGAGAAGATGCAGACATCCGCAATCACTGGATTAGGCACAACTACACAATCTAAGAATAAGGATTTCGAGAAACCATTATTCCAGTTTGGGAAAAAGAATGCGGACGCAACTGAAATAGATCTATCATTGAAAGCTGGTACTAAATCTGTTGTCACCAGTAATTCTGTTCCGACCAGTTCACTTGAAATTAATCATTCCGCGAAATCATTCCTGTTTGGCCTCGTTGGTTCAAGTGCCATATTTCCCATGCCCTCCATCGGCCTGGGTCAAAGTTCAAAGACTATGGGTAATACTAGTTCCCCTGTCGGTGTGCAAAACAAGCAGAAATCTAGCAGCACTCCAGCATTAGAATTTAAGTCTGATACAAATGCTAATGAGTCTTTTCGGATCTCGAAGGATGCTGTGCTGTTTGGATCGACAATTGCTACATCACTGAACAGTCAAAGCTTTGGTCAAAGTAGCACTGTGACATCGACGAATTCAGTTGAAGATTTAATGCCAGAAGAAGAAACAGGAGCCGATTTTAAGCCTGTTGCCTCCCTTCGAGCTAAGAAAGTCGATTTACAAAGCAATGGGGAAGAAAATGAACATGTCTTGTTTCAGCGCAGGAGTAAATTGATGCTTCTCGACACGAAGAACATGGAGAACCCATACAAGAATTTGGGAGTCGGAGAACTCAAAGTCTTAAAAAGTGAGAACGGGAAAAGTCGATTATTGATGAGAGCAGATGGTGGATTGAGGATTCTTCTCAATGTTTCTTTATTGGAAGACATAACATACAGCACATTTGGCAATGGATCCCTTGTCCGTGTTCCTGCCGTAAGTAGCAATGGGGTATTCGAGACATATGTTCTTAAGGTCAAGTCATCCACAGATGGAAAAGAACTCTGCGATACCTTGAATCAAGCAAAAACTGTTACTAACGCAGAACATGATCGTTCTAGATGAACTAGGGGATGGAATGAACAGTCAATTGAACGGCAAACGTTGCTAAGGTGAATCTGTTCTGCTTCTATGTTGGAGAGTCAACCTTCTTGAAGTCTCAGCGCTTTGATCTGAAATTCTGAGAACAGAAGATACCTTCCTTTGTGCAGCCACAAGTTGGACATCCGAATGCGTACATTAAATTAAAAAGGAACATTCAAACAAAGGAGAGCTGGTATCTTTCATTATGGTTCTAAATTCTGGAGCTTGTCTTGGTTTCCAAGAGCACTTAATTCCTGGCCGGTAATATTCGATAATGTTTTTCATTCATAAAGGCAATTGGTTACATAGAGGATATTTATCCATGGTGACGTCAGCATTTGGGAATATCATTGTCAGATAATTGGAATTTTAAGTTACAAAGCACCTACCTCGCATGGACGAGATTGAACATTTAAGCTTGTAGACTGTTCCATGCTATCACTCTCCTCCAAGAGTCCTGAAAATGATCAACTGCCGAATTCATTCTGAGCTTTCGTAGCATTCTTTGCAACTTGGTTCTTTTCAGATTGCCTTCAAGTTTCTTCTTATCATTCTAAATCTCCAATGGAAGACAAGCTGGTGGGGTACTCGAGGGAAATTCATATGTCTTCATTTACAACGAACACGAATATCTAGCCTCATTTGTATCATTGGAATTCTCTTGAAATGAGTGTGAACTAGAAACAATTCTCTCGAATGAGAAACAGGATCTACGCTTCCCTGCTTCCGAGAACCCATTCTATCATGTGAAATTGTTCGCCTTCTGCCAATTGAGAGAATATCGAGAGCATTAGGATCATGATCGACGTGTTTGTGATTTTTGGGAGCAATCGACAAACCGTATTGGGTTTGAAGTACAAAATAAATGATATCAGTCTGAAATATATGTACTAACAATTGGCAAGGTTGTTTCAAGACCCGTAATTTCACCAACGAAATTGTGTTGATGAGAAAGCTGATTCTGGTATGGAAATGGTAACACTATCAGCGCGTTGATAACATGATCATCATGATCTTTCTGGTTGCTAGATTCATTGAAATTTCTCTTAGAATCAGATGTGTTGTGATTTTATGCAATAAAATTGATTTCTGAGGATAGATTTTCCCTTTGTGGCCTCTGCCTTACTGAGAGAGATGCGGTTCTTCGCTCCATTGAATGATACCGGGGAAACCAGTGAACCCAAAACACTACAAGGGCAACGAAAGCATAAACTTGCACAATTAAGAGATGGGCAGCTTAATACCACCAACATGATACTTTGCAAAATTATAAGATAACGTGTTGCACTGCGAGGCGTTGACAGAAACATTAATCTACATCATGCTGATTCAAATTCACTTTGAAGATACCTCTATTCACAGAGACCTGATGCGCTATTTACAAGGTTCAAGATTAATTCTCAATTATTTCTGTGGCTCATCCTTGAAGTTGAAAAACTTTCCAAGCATCTTCCCGATTCTTTGCAACTTGGATGGGTGTAAATCGTTTTCATTGAAAACTTCGGTCGCTGGTCCATCCTCATCTTTGACGTCCAACTTCCAGTCGGCATGGGTTCTCTTTGCATTCTTGTCATTAAATGCATCAGCTAATGCCTCCAATAATGCGGCTTGGACGGGTGTTTCTGGAACAATCGTCTTCACATTGAGAATGACATCCATGTCTCCTCTGTTTTTCATATTTCTGTTGATAGGCACACCCTTCTCGGGGATGGTTAACTTCCTTCCAGACTGGACTCCGGGCCTGATCTTCAATTTAATTTGCTGACCGTCTATTGTAGGGACAACAATTTCACCTCCTAAAGCAGCAGTCGTCATCAAAATATCGTGATTCAAGACTATGTTGTTCTTTGAGCGTTCAAAAACTGGGTCCTTCATTACATGAACTCTCACAATCAAGTCACCATTCCTTGTTTGGTTGTAAGGATCCTTGGTTACAAATGGAGCGTCCCCTCCGCCAGGAATTCTCAATCGTGTACCATCAGCTATACCACATGGTAGATCAACTACCGTAGACCTCGGCGCTTCTTCGACACCGTTTCCGTGACAAGAGGAACACTGGTCATCCTTGTTGATCGTCACACCAGATCCATGACAAGTACTACAAGTGGAAGCCATGTGGAAGCCTCCGATAATGTGAGTGCTCTGTCCTGTACCATGGCATGATGGACATGTGCTTTTCTTCTTACCAGCTTTCAAGCCTGAACCGTGGCAAGATCCACAAGAGTCAACTGCCTTGTAGTTTATATCAACTTTGGTTCCGAATATGGCATCCTTGAAGGTAATCGACTTTAAAACCTCAATGTTATCGCCAACATGCTCGGTAACAAAGGAGCCTTGTCCTCTCGCACCGCCGCCGCGTCCTCCTGACCCTTGATTAAAAGCCTGTTTGAAAAGGTCTTCGAAATCGAACCCCATGCCAGAGAAAGGGTTTCCCTGGCTTCCACCGAAAGGATTTCCAGAGTGCGAGCCGAATGGATTGCCACCTTTTCCATATGGGTTGGCATTGCCGCTTGCATCAAATGCCAGTGGACCGAATTGGTCATACAGAGCCTTCTTGTCCTTATCACTCAAAAGTTCGTAAGACTCTTGGATCTTATGGAATCTCTTCTCTGAATCCTTCTCCTTTGATACATCTGGGTGGTTCTTTTTCACGAGTTGATAGTATGCTTTTTTTATATCTGATGCACTTGCATTCTTTTCAACACCAAGAACTTGGTAAGGATCGAAATCAATGGAACATGTCAAGGTCGAATGAAAAAGTCTCTTCCCAGGGTTCAGTAATGAACCACGCAGAAGCCCTAGAATTCTTGTCAGCTTCATGACTCCATACATTAATAAAGAATGAAAATGTTAAAAGCAAAATAGTGGTGAAATGTTCAGATAGGTATTATTTCGAAGCTGGAATCGAAGTATTAGCATTTGAGAAATTTTCTAGAAGAATCAAATATGGCACGTGATCATTCTGCTTTAATCTATTCTTCACTTATATACATTTTGTTTACATAAGATTGGTAGCAAACTTTCTAACCAAGATCAAGCTGGGCGTGGTCATTCCCCCCCTCTAAAATTTCTGATCCCAAGAATCCAACTTCATTGTACCATTCTCCTGGAAGTTCATGTGCATCTTGAAGGCATCTCTCAAGATATGAGGTTCGTGTAAGGAAGTCTTCTTCTTAGCCTCGAAACTTGCTCTATCAAAGTATTCGTGTAATTGAGCCTTGTAGTCGGGATGAGAGCATTTGTCGATGATCTCAACCGCCCTTTCTCTGGGTGCCAATCCTCTCAAATCAGCCAATCCTTGTTCCGTCACGATAACATCCAAGTCATGTTCAGTCTGATCAACATGAGGAGCGAATGGAACAATACACGAAACACCGGTTGGATCAGTCTTGGAAGCTCTAGCAGAAGGTGAGTGCATGATGGACAACTTTGCATTTCTCAAGAAATCACCGGAACCTCCCAATCCATTCAACATCCTCGACCCCATGACATTCGTGGAGTTGGCATGAGCGTAAATGTCTACCTCAACAGGGGTATTCATTGCAATAACACCCAATCTTCTGATGATCTCAGGGGAGTTGGAAACAACTTGAGATCTCAAACACAACTTCTTCGAAAACTCATTCCAATTCTCATCAAATCTCCTGAAACCATCCTCGGTCAATCTAATAGACGTTGCCGTTGCAAAGTCCAATGATCCCGAGTCAAAGAAGTCAAGGAAACAATCCTGCAAAACTTCTGTCCAAACTGTCAAATTCTTGAAGTTGGAAGATGCCAAGCCCTCGACTACGGCGTTTGCGATATTTCCAATTCCCGATTGCAATGGTAGCAAGTTTGCCGGCAATCTACCCATCTTCACCTCGTGTTCAAAGAAATCAATCAAATGTTCGCCGATCTGACGAGACATCGCATCCAGTGGGGTATTGGGAGGAACCTTGTCACGAGAAGTGGACTCCACAATTGCAACAACTTTCGAAGGATCGACAGGGATAGACTCTCTTCCCACTCTGTATGCAACATCCGTATGCGGATATGGTTGTCTGAATGGAGGGTTGACCGGCATATCAATGTCATGTAATCCCTCGAAAGATGGAGTGGCAGTGTTGACTTCAATAATGATTTTGTCAGAGATTGAGATCATCTCTGGCGAGCCACCAACAGCGGGACCAGGGATGATGGAACCATCCTCGGTAATAGCGGTAGCTTCAATGATAGTATAATCGAGCAAATCATTCTCCTTTTTCATGGTGTAGAATCCGTAAGTCAAATCCTGAGGGAACATAGACAAATGCTTGTCAAAAAATAATGTTCTTCCTTCATTGATAGCCTTTGCAATTGGCTTTCCAACTTGATGTGGAGATCTTCTCAAGATCATGTCATGCTCGGCCCACTTTGATTCCTCTGGACCTGCGGAAGCACCCACGAATAAGTTAAAAGCAAACTTTCCCTGCAAATTGTTCTTCTCGACATGCTCAACCATTGCATGAGGAACTGCCTTTGGGGCACCAACGCCAGTAAATCCAGACCATCCGAGATACTGACCATGCTTGAAAAGCTCAATACATTCTTCTGGCTTTCTTAACTTCTGCAAGTAAGGTGCGTATCTTACTCTCTGCTTTAAAATAGCGGACATTTGGGCAAGATCTCAAGTTGTTGTTTGTTCTATCCAGAAAGACAACAGCCAAACAGGAAGATTGGTTAATTATAAGCCAACACTGGAGGGGACAAAGTGGAGTTTCTGTTATGCCTGTGCAGGTATTCCAAAATGTCGATTCGGTTTGTACAAGAGTTTTGGGTTAGCCAACAAATAATACGACAATCGATCCAAATTCTCCTGTGTATAAAACAATTCACCCCAAAGAAGGAAGATTTCCAAGCAGTCGGAAGTAAAATGAGAACAGATTGATTAAGATGAAAAATTGCTCTTCTTTATCTGATGGCATTCTCAAAGTATTTATTTCATTCAAGAGCAATTGGTCCGGCGTGAACTAAATGCAGTCCTGTATATAATCTCCTACAGCTTGTATTAGTGACTCCATAATAAGTCCTTGAAAGCGAGAGAGTCAAGGAGTCCAAATAATTTGGCCAAAAGTCCCCGAAGTGATCATGAAAAGCGTACTTCTTTTAGGAACATGTGGCATTCACAATGTCTTGATTTTCAGTATTCCCGGTTGTCGGACTTTGCGGAACACACTGGTCCTGTACTGTGCATTATAAAAGGAAATAATAAGCAAATCAAAGTCGTTCCTTCCGTTCTCGTCTAAAATAGTAGGCTTCTGGAGTAGCTCTTATTCATATTTGTATGGTACTGTCTTATTCAGAAATGTCTAGATCAGTTCAGAAATCTCTACTAGAATGCGGTACTGTCGTATGGCAATTCAACAAGAAACTTGTAAGCTCCTATTAGATGGCATGATGTACGACCAATGATAGCCGAGAAGGAAGCGCGTTAAACAAAATATATGCTTGATGTTTGAGTAGGAAGAACATGGGGACACCTTATTGGCCGCCATGTAATAGCAATGCATATCCACGGAACCGATGTGGCGGAGGTTCGGTCATAAGGATGTCACATCCACAGCCACATCCAGATTCAACAGGAAAACATCTCAATTACAAATCTAGTACTAACGTGTTTGAATCCCAAAATCGCTATCATTCTTAAATATTTGCTTTCTTTGTCGATATTTGCATTAATTGCATGACCTCGAATCTAATAATTGTTTCTTCTTGAAGCCTTAAATCGACTTGTCCGAGACACGGTATCTACTGGTTCAAATTCAGGGTCCCCTGCATCTTCCTTACCGAAAATCTTCTGTCTCAAGCGATAATAATTCTCTGTGACTTCCTGATTGATCATAGACATCTGCACCTCATCATGATACTGCAAACTCAGCTCTTCATCAAGTGATGAAAAGTCATGCTCAACTATTTGAGCTCTAAGCGCACCGCCGTCTGTGTCAGATGTTGATTCAAGGTCCTCAATATGCTCTTCTTCTTCTTCTTCTTCTTCTTCTTCTTCTTCTTCTTCTTCTTCTTCTTCTTCTTCTTCTTCTTCTTCTTCTTC